>JACXGM010011229.1:0-25290 GCA_016801145.1 Umbra pygmaea | reverse complement strand
GAAGGGAAAGAACACATCTCCTCCAGACAATCTCTCGGGGTATCTAATGTCCGATTTACAAATGCTGTTGGCGCACCGCTTTACCGTCCTGCTTGGAGTCAATTTTTGTCGGACCTGCTCACATTGTTACGGTTGCTATGATGTGTGATTGGACAATGGCAGTTTTGGGGGAGGGGCCGGCGATAGGTCAATTGTTTTGATGTATCTTTTATGGGTCCCCACATATACACGCCTGGATCTCATACACACTTACGCATACTTGCCACACACACATGCATACACCAACACATCAAAACAAGCTACAAACAGGATTCAACAAACAGGATTCAAAAGGAAAGACCCTAAAAAACACATTATGTTGTCTTTCTGATGCAGTAGTGCACTATTGGGTCTGACAAACTAAAGACCATTGAATAGAGGACCAAGGAAGCAGGAAGCATTGTCCTGAAGGAGAGCCCAAAAGGGGAAAACACAGACCTGGTGGAGTCTGTGGTCTTTTTGAACAATGGTGGTCTGGGGCTTGGAAGCTAGCCAGATAGGGATTTATGGAAAACCTCAGGGATCATTCTGCAAACTATATCGGCCCACAGTGACGCACGTGCTCTATGTATTTTTCACATTATTATACAAAGTTTTTTTCTGTATGAACAGTATACTGAAGGCAAACCACACAGTTTCTTGCTTGAAAATTCTAGGACAATAAATTAAATCAATAGCACTGAAAGACTACTGATACGGAACAATGCAACACAGCACACATACATAGAAACAATAAAAATGCATGGAGAATCGTATTCCATTCAGCCTAGTTAGTAATCATTTTTGGTAATGACATTAAGCTAACATGCAAGATGTTCAATTATAAGGATCAATACTGTTCTTTTAAGTAGCACTGATCTCATGTCTGACTGATTACCGTATTTCAACACCATCCTGTTTTTGCCTAATAGGGCACACTGTTCCTCAGCAGCTAATCAATGTCTACTGTCTGGCCTGTCAGAATCTGACCAATCACACAGCCACTCAGCCCTGAAGGGTGCCACATGCACTGCCATTATGTCACAGTATTTCCAGTCTTAAAAATAGTTTATCTTTGGCAAATGTCTTGAACCTTTGATGCTAGTGCCACATTATCTTGGGATATGGAAACGCTGGGTGGATATTAGACAAACACTAAATATTAGTTGTTAAACATACTTCCAGCCTATTATCTATTCATGGCAGAATACACTAAACACCCTTTGAACTTGCTATGATATTTAGCTAGATTAGTTGGATTGGTTGGCTAGTGATATAACCTTTTATTCCAAACTCAATGGAATAGGAAAGTTCTGAACATTCCTGATCTTAATAGCCTCATAACAGTCCTACATCTTAATATTTAAAGGAACAACATTTTCAAATGTATTGATAGGCTTTTTATTTCAAGTTTTTTTTGTTTGTTTAAATTAAAGCTATATTCTGTGGGCAGAATCCATATGTACTGTCCATCCGCTGACCAAATTAAGCAAGATTTTATTATGTTCCAGATATTAGAAGAAAATACGACCCTGATGTGTTCTTGCTAGTCTTATCGATTGAGAATATTATTGATCCCTGGCCTGTAACCTCACCAAGGGAGGTCTTACAGCAAGATATTATTATGCAAAAACACATCTAAACTGTATATGCCATTTATTTGAAATATGCACATGACAAAAAACAAGTATGATTAAATCCCATTACAAAATACACTTCACTTCTAAAATGTAAAAAACACATTTTTTAGAATAAATGTATTTTCAATTTATATTAAATTATTATTAATAATAAAATATATTATATATTATTATTATTATATTATTAAGTTTTTTAACAAACAATTTTCTGTATTACATTTTAATGGATAGTAGGCTTAATGAGTAGCCTCGTAAACTAGCCAATGTTGTTATATACATTTCTTCTACCACAAACTCTGGGTGAACTAGGACAGCATCCAGATAATGTGCAGCTACCAGAAGGCTCATTACAAAACCATCTAAACCTTCCTCCTCTCATTACGTACTATGAGGCTTAAGGAGAGACTGAAGACTTGTAGTCAGAAACCAAACAACCCAGTTTAAGATTATAAACAGATGTACACCACTTAAAATCTAACTCTGGGCTGGTCAATAGGTCACCCGTTACTCAAAGCTCATGAATTGGATCCCTTCCGGCCTGGTTGACCCTGATCAAATATATATTGTCCTGCTAAATAGTGCTGGCGCAGTACCATTATGCAATTGTGGTTTTATTTCCAGTCAAGCTTCAGTCTCTATTTATATGGTGTGTGGGAAATGAAATGGACCTCTATTTCATTAGGAAGGTAGAAGGCTTGGAGGGATTCTGGGGTGAGGTGAGCTCAGCTGTGTACATCTTTCTATTTATTGACGGGGGAAGACATGGTCGACTCAATTGTGGACAGAGCTGTTTAAATTACAAACAAATCAGAAGGAACACGGTGATTCTCCATTGATCCATCTGAGAACCCCTGGACCGTGTCCCTACATTACTGCATCGGTCAAGCTACTTTCCAGGCTTCTATTTGTCACAGAGGGATTCTCCTGTAGGACTCCCCCTCTCTGCCCAAGGCTTGATTTTCTCTTCACGCTCCCATCATTTCGGGTAGAAAACCTGGCCTGCAGTAGATGGTGCAGACTGGAAGGTAGAAGGCTTGATTGATTGATGCAGTTTTGGTGCCCCGGGGATCCAATCATGTAATCAGTTTGTATTGATTTCTACTGTTTCTATTGAGAGAGAGAGTGTAGGTCTGTCACTTGTTTGCTGCTTTGGCACACAGGGAGTTTTGCTACAGAGATCCAAATGGATCTTGTCAATGGTATAGTATGTGCTTACAATGGAGGATATGTTATGTATTAGGGGTTTCTCACGTCTGATTGCTATTGTATGTTCCTCTGCCTCGTCTAAGTCAAAACTAGATTAGCAGAATGTTTATGATTATTGTTTTCAGTAAATAGTTTTGTGGTTTTCCTTTTCTGTTAATTGTTGTTATTTTGTTTAAATTTGTGGTATATCAATTAACATTATCAGATACAAATAATGTATTGTTTTTGTATTAAACCTGTATAGTGGCCTACTACTGAGGGCAGTTTTGGGGTATGAACCAACATGTTATTGATGGAGATGGCGTTAGCGAAAGAGAAAATCTGAATGAACGAGTGTGCCTCTGTGCATGACGGCTTTTATTGTGTCTCCAAAATATGAGTTTGAATAAGGTTGAAAAAACAACAGGCACATTAATTAGCTTTGATTAGCTTTAACTAATCCATATTTTTGTTTGTTCAAAGCCATCAATATTTCATTTTAAAACGGACAGATGTAATTGACGTTATGTGTGTCTTTCAGATCAGAGTGGAGGGGCCTTCTGAGGGCGCTGTTCTGTACGAGACCCTGAGTGTGGTGTCAGACGGGCGTCCATTACTCAGAGATATGGCCTTTTCTCTGGACTACACCTCTCTCTATGCCATGTCTGACCAACAGGTGAGAAGACTCCTGTTCCCTGATTTAACGGAATCTATTTAAAATAACATTTCCTATGAACATGAACAGAAGGATGTGCCTACGTACTCTGTGGGTTTACAACTGTTGTTTTACAAAAATAATTTTGACTGATAATTGTTTGTATGCTACTGGTACATAATGATCATGAGAATCTAAATGTCAAAGATGAACTGGAAATTTTATTTTGTGCTCTCCTTCTTACATTATGGTTATTAATTTTTCATACTTCACTCGCATTGTATGTAGAGTCCATGTTGGGTTGTGTCTGAGATATGCAGGGCCTGTTCAGAGTGAAGGACAGTTGATCTAATTATTCACCCATGTGCACCATCTAACATGCCTCTTCTATGCCAGACTGAATGTCTACCACCCATAGAAAAGAATAATCTTCCACCCAGTATATCCACATGCATCCCATAGAAATTATGTGACTTCTAATCTAATCTCATTCCAACCAGATTCTACAGAGATTTTTATGATATCTGCCAGCTGACAGTTTGTATTTTAATTGTCATGCAAATGCCTTGATGTGGGAATGAGATTAGATCATACATTCTTTGTTGTGTGTTTTTGTTGAACCATATTATGTAGGTAGTGTGCACTGATTGGTTGAACTTGAGAGCCCTCTTTTTGTACCCTGGTGATGGCTCCATTTTATAATAACAATGAATGAATAATAATTGAGCACTTTTCCTTACAAATAAATCTCAGAAGTGGTTTTATGTGATAACAATAAAACTGTTACCCAGTCAAAATGCAATGATTGGTTAATAAGAGATAAAGAGAATAAATAATTTAGCTAACGATTAATTTAGCTATAACAAGAATCTAGGAGGGACTGGAATATGCTGGAATATGCTGCACAGATGCCTAAATCTCTATTCTCCAATTAATCTTACATTCTACACACATCCAGTAGAATTCTTCCTTTGTTTGTGGATGCTCCATGGGTTTAGTCAGTTGTGGCTAGCCGCACATCAGCAAGCAGAGCAGTGGTTGTGGCTGTTATCCTCTGGACTCATTTGAGATAAGAGCAAACAGTGGTAATCACTTTCAACTTCCATCAAGTGATTATTCTGGCACAGTCACATGGCCCCCTGTAATGGGATTCGATTTCAGTGCAGCCAGAAGTCCTATCACTAACCCTGCTACCCTCATTATTCTCTGTACGGTTGGAAAAGTCTTTTTAAAACCTAAACCGAGACAAAGAGTCAGAGGTTTTGAACAATACATTTGGAATAAAACATTTTAAAGTGTCTGCATATAATCTCTAATTATCAATCAAGTGGGGGTAAAAATGAAGTTTTTCTGTTGGAAAGTAGAGAGAAAAGGAACCAGGCAATGTATGGAAGTGTCCCGTAACCCAAATAACGGCAGCGCTTCCTAGAGTGTAATTGACTGGAAGTGGAAGAGACAGCACATCAGTTATTGATGAGCCTTGTTTGGTCAAGGAGACACAAGGGCTCCCTGCAAGGATATAGCCTTTCCATTCTGATTGTAGAATGAGTACATGGATGCATTTAACCAATAAAGTCAACCTGTAGTTATCACTCTCTCCTAATATTGGAAGCGTAGAGCATGTGTGTTCTGGCTATTTAAAGCATGCTTCCCTCTATGTCTTCCCAATCAAGATGGTTACAGAGGGCTTCTAGGAGGACTGAGGCTTGCTGTGTATTTCCTGCTTTTCCAGCTGATTCCATAGAATGGGGATATTTTGATTTTTTCTGAGCCAAACAATAGAGAACATGATGTGGAATGAGGAGCGAGTTACAGGCAGATATGGCTGAGATCAGGCAGCCCTGCAGAATAACAATGAGTCTGTCTGTCCCCTGCCGAGAGCAGCCCCACACGCAGGACAAACCTGAAGACGCAGGGAAAGGAGCGATGTGTGTGCAGAAATGTGATGTCATCATAGCAAAGACCATTATAGTAGTTCATCAATATAAAATTAATCTGGATTGATTATTTATTGTCTTTACCAAAAAGACGCTCTCCATTGAGTTGTAATGGTCCGTCCACAGCATAGATCCATAGTCTTGTAAGCATTGTGTGACTATATTTTTATCTGACTTTCACTTTATCAGATGACTTAATCTTGTTTGATCCACCATAAATATATCCATTAGAGATTCATTGACCAGTATTCTTACCAGACCATATAAGCTTAATACATTCACCCCTAAATGTTTCTTCATGCAAATGTATTATATGTAAATCCCAGGAAGCACTTAGACTTCAGTTGTTCCAGAGATGCATATTTTATGTGATAGAAATACTGTCTGCTTTCATGTCCACTATCAACGATGGCACATTACATGCAGTTTCATTCACATTTGTCAAGAGCTGCAGAAATAAATCAATACTATATATCTTGTTCCAGAGATCAAATATAATTTGGTATGTAATTTTACTGCAAGAAATCCATCATTCTGCAGGAGTTGTAATATTATATTTGTCTACATGTGGGAGGATATAGGCTTCTCATATATTGCGTGTACAATATAGGATTGTATATACTGTATGTCTTGATTTGGTCATCAGTCTTGTTAGTCTCTGGGAGACAGATAGCCAGTCACTAAGATCCACAGTACAGGAATGAAATTATTCAGGTGGCTAGATAGATTGTTCTTGATTGACCTGTCCTCTGTGCCTGCACTCTGTCTCTGCTGGAGCATTTTCATTCAGTGGCCTCAGGAATAATCATGTAGGACCTCCATGGAAGGCAAGTTTCAGCCGACAGTGCTTTAACACACCGTAACATACGGTAACGTTCACATCTGCAGCAGGCAGGCGCAAGTCCAGTGCTGGATGATTGATATGGGGGTGCAAATGGCTCAGTGGTTAGTCAGACTTGTAGGTGGAAGGTTGCCGGTTCGATTCCCGCCGGTGCTGAATGTCGTTGCGTCTTTAAGCAATGCACTTTCCCCTAAGTAGCTCCGGGGGAATGTCCCTGTATTTACTAAGTCGCTCTGGAGAAGAGCATCAGCTAAATGACTAAAATGTAAATGTAATACCAAGAGCTGGGTCAGATTAAGAAATCTTTTTTTTCTTTGCCACTGCACATGTTGTATATCCACTGGTGATTTTCTGGTGATATTCTTGGTGATCACTATAATAATATTTGTTTGACAGAGCCGATTCCACAGCAACATTAGGCGGCCTAAGCTTAAACTATAGTGATGTATCTAATACCTTTCCATGCAGAAGAAGTGACATTTCTGGTAAATAGCTTTTTCAGCCAGAGGTTAGCTACAAACATGCAAGCAGTATATTTTCTCTCTAACATTTTTTTCATGTGAACCAGTGACCTTCTCTCTCTACAGCTCTTTTCCCGGAGAGCTAGCAACCTTTCTCCAACCTAATAATTTGCTTTTTGGTAAACTGTTATTGCAAAGGGTTTGATCAACACTACCGGTTAAATTCACTCATGACCAATACATTTCTGTTCTTTTAGCTGAACATGGGATGGTCTGACCTGTGTGAGCTTGTTGGGCAGAAAGCATAATCAGTCTCTGTCTGGGTTTTTGCCACTGATCCATCCTTAAGATGTATTATTGTTATCTGTGTCAACGGGTCGAATGCTATGAAAACAACAGGTCAGAGAGAACTACACTGAGCCATCAGAGTCCCTGCAGTGCCCCCTGTCTGTCTTCTCACCCACCTTCACCCTGCTAATCAATGACTCAATGTTTAGAGTTGATGAATTTGATCAGTTGGAGCCTAAAAAGATGCTAAAGTCCAGCTGGATATGGATCAACATTATAAAGTAACTCTAGCCTCACTAGAAGAGAATAATCTAAGGTGATGAGAATAGCTGATATCAGAGCATATTTCTCTGTATATAATACTATACCACCCCATAACAATATTAACATGTATCTCCAGTTACTGCAGTGATTTACTTACGTTGATTCACAGTCTTGCTTGAATGATCAGGTAAAATCGAATGGAAAATCCCTAAAGTCAGCTTTACGTTAGCTCTGAGCTGTACCACTCTGTTGGCAAAGTACAAGCAAAGTCAAGCTTTACGTCTGCTTGTTTCTCCCTTAAATATTTTGTTTATGTCGATTGGGCCTGTTGGGGATATATAATCAGATTTGACACACCCCTAATTCATGTTACTAATGGAATGCAGAGAATTTGTGAACTCTTGAAAAAGTGAAACCTTCTCTTGCGAGGAGCATGCAGATGTTTTTCCAACACAGACGTGAAAGAGAATCAATTATGTACGGTGTACTGTAGATGTTCTCATCTGTAATCCACACCTCACATTAAAAAATTTAGTCATTTAGCAGACCTTCTCATCCCGATTGACTCTCAGTTGGTGCTTTTCATTTGTAAATGTATATATCAGGCATTCGTTTGCAGGGTTCGTTAAGGGTGAGAGTAATAACGAAGTATACAATATGAAATGGCAAAACTTCAACAGTTTTTGTATGCATGGTCTGGCACTGCCCACTCAACATGAGCATCTGTCACAACAGTTAATGAAACGTGTATGCTTTGCCAGGCATCCACATAGATATGTGGTGTGTTTGTGTGTTTGTGTGTGTGTGTTTGTGTGTTTGTGTGTTTGTGTGTTTGTGTGTTTGTGTGTTTGTGTGTTTGTGTGTTTGTGTGTTTGTGTGTGTGTACCCACAGATCCAGACAGTCAGTACACCCATAAAGATCAGGCTCATTGTTTTTATGGTTTATCCCTATTACATTCTGTAAAACATACCACAATCAAGTGATTCAAACTAATTTCACAGACTACCAGCCTGCTACCAGGCTAACTGGCAATTGCCTTAAATTTCATGCAAGGTATTTATCATATTGTAGCACACGATTATTACCTCGCTCAAGTCATGAAACAATATTAAGTTAAACAACATGTTTTCCACTAAATGTAAATGACATGGTGATGATTTCTATATGTGGATCTTTTACCCCAGGCTCATACATCCTGCATCATGTTGTGTTGCAGGTAACTCAGGTCCCAGTGGAGGCGTGTGAGCAGTATAGGACATGTGGGGCGTGCCTGAGCTCCGGGGACCCTCACTGTGGCTGGTGTGTCTTGGTCAACATGTAAGTCCACTACCACACACTGAAAGCCCGAAAAGTTGAATTCACTTTAAAAATTTGAGGTAACCGGTTGCCTTAAAAATGTTAAGTAATGAGTTATGAAAACTTGAGTGCATTTAAGTTAAATGGAATTCACCTATCAGGGCTTACAGTGTACGTCAATCAAAACCACAAAGGTTTTATTAAATCATGTCAATATTAACTAATGCCCTCCATAAAAGTGTTAAGAAAAGTTTCTTCTTTTGGATGAATGATTCATGTTTGGATTAAATATGTGCTGTTGTTTCTCAACTGTTATTCAATGGTATATTAGACAAACAATATGATTTGTGAGTTACTTGTTTAAGCAAACTGCATTTGTTTACTGTTGTGACTCGTATGAACAATTAATGCAGAAATCCAGGCAATTCCAAAAAAAGGTTCACATCTTTTTACCGCCACTGCACGTCCACAGTAACATTTCTCAAAACCCTAGCCGTGCTGGTTTCCTGGCTGTCTAGTATCACAGTTGGCATCTGGTTGCATAGCTTTTGTCGCTGGTGGCTTCCACAGATGGTAGTGGCTGGCACCCACACCCTCCTCTGGGAGACATTTGTTTATATTGTTTTTGGTGTTATGGTCAACATTCTTTGGCTATCCACTGCAGTGGTCTTCTTTGGACTAATGGGTCATTTGCATTTCACACTAAAATTGTCAGAAACTTGTCTCAATTGTCTCAATACTTATTTTACAAGTTATGCCATTTCTAAATAGTAAAATCAATATGTACACAAATATTTTAAATGAAAGCTGAGTATCATTTTTAAATGTACGTTTTCCCGGAACCTCTGGAAAAAGGAGTAGGAGTTGAATCAGCCTCTCCAATACAAAATGGTGCTTTAATGGTGCTAGCACACTGACTGTCATGAATTGTACGGTGGGACCAGAGTGACTGAGATAATGGGTAGCCCACAATCCAGATGGGATTACAGAGTAGAAAGAGTAACCAACTGGACTGTTTCAGCCTACAGGCTTATCTTTTCCATCTTAATTATCTGAGTGGCAGGTTAGTTTACGTAATAAAACAGGACAGAGCAGAAGGATTCAGAAGATTAAAACCCAGCCAGTTTTTTTGAAAATGTATTGAAACAGATTTTAGAGGGTTTGGCTATGCACAATTATAGCATCTGCATTTCACAATCTCTTCCATCATCATTATCTAAATTGCAGCTCTTAGAGAGCACTCTCTATGTTGTCACTCTACTTCACAATCAAAACCTTATCCTAATGACTTTACTCCAAATTTGTTTTCATTAGGGCATTTTCTTCTGCAAGTCCCGCAGTTAAACTTGAATGGATGTTTCTTCACTGAGCTTGCATTCACTATTGAGCTACTCGGGATGTGAAAAATGGAAATATACACAATCTATTTTTGAACTTTCAAGCTTCTATTTATTGAACTGAAAGGAGTGGATAGACACATTTGCATATAATTTGGTAATCTGTATCTTGTCCAATCCAAAACTATCTTATTTTTGCACTTTGTAATTCAGAAAATGCTGCATTAATTTACTGCGGATCTATACATACTGTATGCCCACACAATGCACTGGGAAATAACGTTCCACATGCCCTACATGGACCTGTGTGTGTTCATCCAGAGTCTAGTAGATGACAGCACACAGCTGTGTCAGGTGCAACATGGAGGTTAAGATGAAATAAAAAGGAATGAAAGGGAGTTTGTGAAAAGGGTGTACAGAGGCTCTTCAATTGATGCAAGGCCAAGAGGCCAGTGTCTATTCTCCCTGTGGATAAAGTGTATCAAGGAGACGGCAGGAACAACAAGCATCATTGGGATTCCATTCTAGCTTTATTGTCTTGTAATTACAGTTGGGGTCTCTTTGTGCTTTGAAAGCTCTCCTGAGACATCACCCTCCGAAGCATCTGAGAGCCCATTAAGCGTTGTCTCACCCCATATTGGGTACAACTCATGTAAAATAGAGCCACACTCTATTGTTAGATCCTTGTGAAGTGGAAGCACAATCACTGAGAGTGTCTTGTTTCCCTGAGTGCTGTTTATGTGCGTTTGTGGGCATTTTGAGTGTTTACATCTGCACGACCCAGCGTACCACAATCTGTTGTTTGAAGAGACAGGGGTTATACAGTATAACCTGAGTCTGTTGATTAGATGTTCCGTAACACAGGCTGTTCTTATCGCGATAAGTACAAAATCTGATGAAATTGTAAAAAAACAAATGTCCACATGTGACATTTCCGGAGGCAGGATAACGTATGCCTCATACTTTTACGAAACTTTTAAAAAGTCAGTTTACCTTAAGCATACCCTAACCTTAACCTCACCTTACCCTAACCTTAACCTCAATGACCTTAGCATGTCTGAACTAAACGTTCTCTAAGTACTTGAGTTGGTCTTTTCTTGGAAGTGTTCCGGTAGAACGGAGATTCAATATGTAAAAAACTCACATTTTGATTGGTCATTTCGTCTACCTAATGCGGCGAAAATTCCGTTACGTACGGTTACCCACATCTTGCCATTAGAATGCGTTGAGTAACAATAATCCTTTATATTATACATCAAATTCCCCAATGTGGAATTAAAACTGTCAGTGTGGACTCATATATATACTGAAACTAGTGATAAATCATAACACTGTGTAGTGGTAGACCATAATTCTAACGCTACATTGTGTAATAATGACACTAAATAGTATCATAATTAAGGTTCATCCTCTAACCAGTGTTAATTCAACACTGGAGAATTTGCTGTGTACTATTCATTAAGAATGCATTATGCCCTGGGTCTTATCCATAGGTGTTCCAGAAGAGACCGATGTCACAGAGCAGAAGAGCCCTTCCGTTTCGCCACCGACACTGAGCGTTGTGTGACGGTTATCGCTCACCCAGACAGCATTGCCGTGTCAGCGCACAGTGTGCCTGTGAGTTGAACATCGACAGTTCATTTTAAAATCACCCTGGAAAAAAAATATATGTTCATTATACGACATGTTCTGAGCGTTGAATTGAAGAACTAGTTCTACACAGCATATTCTCCAGTGTTATATGAACACTGTTAGTGTGCTAAAACTCATGTCTATACGAGTCAACACTGACAGTGTTAATTTGACACTCGAGAATTTGCTGTGTGGGTTTCCTTGGTTTTCCACACTGTTTCTCCTCTCCTGCAGCTCCTGTTGGAGGTGATCAATGTGCCCAACCTCTCTGTTGGGGTCACTTGTTCCTTTGGAGAGCAGGCAGAGGTGGAGGGCCATGTAAATGGCAACAGAGTCATGTGCCTCTCACCATCTGGAAAGGAGGTCCCACACATCCCTGAAGGACAAGGTGAAGATAGAGCATCAGTAGAGATATTTTATCTCTGTTCCTAGGTGATACAGTTGTGATATTCCGTCATGAGGTCTGAATAAAGCCATGAATAAGGCTAATGAACTGTACAGTCAACACTATAATTCATTGGAGAGTGGCATTTTATTTGTTATTTGGTTGAAACACTCTCCATTTGAAAGGGCTGTATTACTTTGAAATGACACAGAGAGGTTGAAATTCTGGTTGGCATTCAGGGTCCTGACCCATTACCTTCTGCCTGGAACTGGGTGCCAGATTGAGCCTGAGGACATTCATATAAAATCTGTCCAAAACCACATCTCCCATGCTTCCACAATTGTTGTTAGATCTACAGACCCCTGTCTGGGCTAGTGTTGAGCTACCTGGATCAAGTTAAGCTTTTCCCATATAGAGGTATAAGGAAGGTCACCTACAGTGTAAAAGAATAAGGATGATCAACTACATGTATACAGGCAAAAGAACGGTAACCTACTGTATAAAAGCATATGGACAGTCACCTATACAGGCATAAAAACGGTCACCTGTAAAGGCATAAAAACAGTCACCTAGAAAGGCGTTAGGACAGTCACCTAGAAAGGCATAAGGACGGTCACCTATAAAGGCATAAGGATGGTCACCTATAAAGTCATAAAGACGGTCACCTATAAAGGCATAAGGATGGTCAACTATAAAGGCATAAGGATGGTCACCTATAAAGTCATAAGGACGGTCACCTATAAAGGCATAAGGATGGTCACCTATAAAGGCATAAGGATGGTCACCTATAAAGTCATAAGGATGGTCACCTATAAAGGCATATGGATGGTCACCTATAAAGTCATAAGGATGGTCACCTATAAAGGCATAAGGATGGTCACCTATAAAGGCATAAGGATGGTCACCTATAAAGGCATAAGGACGGTCACCTATAAAGGCATAAGGACGGTCACCTATAAAGGCATAAGGACGGTCACCTATAAAGGCATAAGGACGGTCACATAATGTGGAAAGTCTACTAATAGTAAAGACCCATCTTCTTGATTTTTAAACCGTAACAGGCAGTATGTTGTATCCTAGGAAACAAATGGGACTATTCTGGTTTCTCCAAACCTCCCCAGGTTAACTTTACAGTCTTTGGATTGATTGACCAATCTGCTGACAACAGGTGCCCTCTGGATAGGAGGTCTGCACCATTATTCAGGCAACACTCTAGCCTGCAATTCAACCTGCATCTTGCTTGAGCCACCTTGGTGATGTATGTGTATTTCTGGGCTAGAGAATAACACTGAGAAACAGCTTGTGTATAGGAAGACATAACTGGCCCTGAACGTGTCTGACATTATCACACAATGACAGAGATTGGAACATAAATGAAATTGGGGCAAGAAGCTGGTCTAGTAGGTGATGTCTCTGACAGCTGCACTAGATCCAACAACAGATGTTGTTGGTAAGCGAAACTGGAACCAATTGATCCGATGCACCGACTCGGAAGTCAGGGTCAAGCCATGGTTGCAACAAACATTTGCCCTGGCTTCTTCATCTAAAAGGTAGAAAAAGAAGACAAATGTATGCTTTAATCTACTAACACAAATTCAAACCTGATGATAGAGTTAATTATGATGTAGGATGACAAAAGGATTACTTTACATAAGATAGCTAGCTCACAGTTACCTCAGAGAATGATTGCTAGTTGGCATTTAAACGGTGTAAAAGAAATAACACAGAAACCATTGTAACTAACAGTGTGTATAAAGTTAAAAAGCAGAAGAATCAAAGTCCTTTGATTTCGCTGACAGAAGTTCAAATGTGAAAGAACTGTGAATTACTTTTGCTGTCACTACACCATATTCATGGTGGTGACAGAATCCGAATACATGCTATAATATCTCTGCCTCAGCTGTCAGTCACCAAGGAGGTGATTGACAGCAGATACAGCCATTCTGACAGGTTTTACAATGACTTTGGATGTTCCGCCTCAGGATCTAATACTAGAGTGAAATAGAGGTCTTGACTGAAAGAGAAATAATGTATCCTTATCCTCTCTATACTGTCAGACTGGTTTGGTGTGGAACTGCATCTGAACTCCAATGAGACAAGTAAAATGCTGGGCAGTACTGAGATCAAATTCTACAACTGCAGCATGCATCAAACGTAAGTACAACACCCAACGTAATCTCTTCAGAAAATACATTTACTACAGGATGTACAACTGAATATAAACCAATCCAGCCAGTTATGTAACTCCTTTGTTACCTAACTGACCTGTCCATTTATATTTAGGTCACACTTAGGCAGTTAATGCAGCATTGTTACTTTAGCTAAGTAGTTTCCACTCAGTGTTTCATGTTTTGAATTTAGGAAGAATTTTCCCATTGAGTAGAATGATCACTTCTTCCTCTCTATAGCGCTCTGCCATTTGCTCCACTTTAACATATTAAAATACTAGACACAGTCCAAAGCCTCCTCACAACTGTTTAATCAGACTGTGTTGACTATTAGCAGCCCGTACCTAGAAACTGTGGTTTATGTGTGATTAATATTTTAGTGTAAACATCCTCTCCATCTTCGCAGCACTGCAGCATCACATCAGTCTTTACAATGAATGATTGTGTGTCTGCAAGGCCCTGCCTGGCCAATTCTATTAATACTGATCTGTGGCAGAGCATATTGAGTGCTGATGTTCTTATTAAAAAACCACTCAACACATTTTATTTTGGGATGTAAACACAGTTGATGAAGTGCTAGTGGAGAAGGAACAGTTTATGTGATACATATGCAGTTTTTTACATTTTTAAAGTTTTAGTTAACATTTTATATTAAAAAAAGGAAACTTAAGTAAACAAATATCATTGATGTGTACAATTTATATATTTCATTAACATGCACCACAATGTTTCCTTGATTATGTTTGAAGAGGCATTACTCACGTCCATCTGTCGCTGATCTGCAGGTGCCTGTCCTGTGTGAACAGTAGCTTCAGCTGCCACTGGTGTAAATACCGCAACTTGTGTACCCATGACCCCATCAACTGCTCCTTCCTGGAAGGCAGGGTAAACAACTCAGAGGTAGCTAGTGGCTCCTTAGTTACAGATATACAGCCATTTTCAAATTTACATGGCACATTAAGGCATGTTTACGTATTATTTTACTCTTCAGACACTTCTTCATTCAATGGTACACAATATAGGATGCTGATTTTATCTGTCCTATGTCCCACAGGATTGCCCCCAGCTACTACACTCTGGGGAGATTTTGTTTCCAGCAGGCGAGGTAAGACCCATCACCCTGAGGGCCCGGAACCTTCCCCAACCTCAGTCTGGACAGAGGGGATACGAGTGTGTGCTCCGCGTCCAGGGAATCAAGCACCGTGTCACTGCCCTGCGCTTCAACAGCTCCAGTGTGCAATGCCAGAACAGCTCGGTATGTCACCATTCAACCTCTCTAACACTTTCACCGGGACCAGCTTTAGTCTGGTCCATCTAGTCCAGTGAATCACTCTAAGGTGAAAATACAATTATCCTGACCAGCCAATATGGGTATGTTTCAGCGCAGAGTATCAGGCAGCAATGATAGAAGTGACATGTCATCTCCCTCCCATCTTCTCTCTCCCCCCCCCCCCCCCCCCCCCCCCCTCTCTCTCTCTCTCCCTCTCTCCCTCTCTCTCTCCCCCTCTCTCTCCCTCTGGCAGTACATATATGAAGGTGTGAGGATCAGTGAATTGTCAGTGGATCTCTCCATCGTATGGAACAGCAATTTCATCATCGACAATCCTGAGAATATTAAAGGTGCATTCACCTTCCATCACTGTCTGCCATGTGTGAGGAGAGGGAACCAATCTGATAGATGGCTGGATGGATTCTAGCCCACTTGCACTTTGCCATTGAAGAAAGTTCACATTGCGCTCACTCTTTACTCTTTATAAAATAAATGCCAATCTTTTTTTGTGCTGTCAGGTCAAGGTTGAAATAGTTTTTTTTGCTTTCTGACTGCTAAACCTCACTCCATTATCCTGCTTTACAGTGTAATCTGTTGTAGGAGTGAATATGTCAGTTAATATCTGGATGCTCTGAAATATATAAGCAGTGAATTTAATTCAACTGTTGACCTCCTGTGTCCTCTAGTGCATCTGTATAAGTGTGGTGCCCAAAGGGACACCTGTGGCATGTGCCTGCGGGCAGAGAGGAAGTTTCAGTGCGGCTGGTGCAGTGGAGAAGGACGCTGTACATTGAGGCAGCACTGCCCCACCATCAGCTCCTATGCAAGCCAATGGCTAGACTTGTCTGCCAGAAACGTTAAGTGTACCAATCCGCGCATCACTGAGGTTAGTTATTAAGGCACTTACCTGTTTATATAACCCATCATTTAAAAATGTACTAACTTTAACAGACATTTGTCATAAAAGTGAAAATGTCAAGAAAAAAAGTGCTCCTGAAAAGTATCATGTAACAGTATGTGCTACTTTCTGCTAGCATTGCAATACCGCCTGACACCAAGTGCATTGAAACGATTCACGGATATCAGTCTGGCAATCTGAGATATCAAATTGTTTAGGACAAGGGGCATTTGAGCAAAATGTGTTTAAATGCAACTGGATGAAACTTTGACCAAAATTATTTTTCTCCAAAAGATTTTTGTGTGCTTCTCGTACTCATCATCATCTTAAGGTAACTCATAGTTCATCCAATGGCCCCTTACTGGACTGGATAAATGCTACCTGGGCCCATTTGTAAGACTATTCTGTATTGCCAAACAGATATTCAAGTGGTGTTCAATGTACAATTGTTTTAGGCAACATGGTAGGCTAGATATCTGCCCTGTGTCAACAAACCTCCTCAAACTTGGGGTTTTAACTCTACCTGATATATGATAGTGATTCCACATATGTACACATTCAATACAAAATAGCAATGAATCCTTAAAACAAAATACTAATATAATGAAAGATTTATGGCATGTTCAGATTAATTTACATGTGTTGGCCAATATCATATGCTGTAAAGTACTGAAACATTTTACACAGTCTACAGACAAATTAACTCATCGATTCAAACATTTTCAAGGACCTAATCTTCCAGGCTATTATCATGGCGATAAAAAAAAAATATGTGTACACGTGTATGTTTCCTGAGTCAGGGAACCATAAAGCCTTGTACCGTTACGAAACATAAAAAAGTCAGTTTACCTCATCTTATCCTAACCTTAACCTCAATAACCTAGCATGTCTGAACTAAACGTTCTCCAAGTACTTTAAATTGTAACCATTTGGTCTATTCTTGGAAATGTTCCAGTAGAACGGTGATTCAATATGTATTCAATATGTATTTCATACATGTTGAATCACCGTTCTACCTGTATGAATGGCCATATCGTAAGTCCGTAGGTCCATGTATCTTCATGAGAATGCGTTGAATATTCACGGACCTCCATTTTATTGGTCTAAAATACTTTTTAGCTGCACTGGAATTCGCATGACTTTTTAAAATGGTACATGGATAGTTGAATATCCAGATTACTAAAGCAGACTTTTAAGGAAAGCATACAGTATGTACATGTAGTGATAGCATTAATCTAAATTTTGGATCATTGTATCATGTTTAGAAATGTGTTATTGAAGTCCTTATAAACTCCTCACTTGGATTTAATGCAGCAACAACAACAGACTAGCATTGAAGTAATTACATTTAAAATGCAGGACCAAAATTCAGACCAACAGATGTATGAAGTTATAAAATAATAATAACTAGATATCAAAAACATGGTTGTTAGTGTTGGTGGCTAGGAGAGGCAGACATTTTGATCACATTGTCATTTTCAAAAAATATGCCAATAATAAAACCAATATTTAATTTAGTTACAAATGCCTCAGGGCTGATTTATTTTCTTGTCTTTACCAGGCATTTGGTTCCCCAGTTTAACAAGAGTAGGTCTGCATCAGATGAATGCAGCAATGAACCATGTGCTATGTACATGATTTGTGAGTAGCAATTAATGATTTTAGCTCCGACACGTGTTCATCCTTTAGAATGAGGAGGACATACACAGAGAACTACTGCTCTCACTTCAAAGAGCCGCTAGCCTTTGAAGTCCTTGTCACATTATTACTGTTTCAGTAGCAGTCTGGGAGTGGATTGATTCAAACCGCGGCTGCTGCTCTCGGCAGCTGGTAACTGTGATAGTGCTGCACTAGAGACCTGAAGGGCCTTTCTGTGGTCAAGCCATTTCGAGGAGAGTGTCTGAATAGGTTTCTTTGTGCATAGTTGTACAGTGTATGCTGTCTTGTTCTGAAAATGTAATCCTACTTCTGTGTGCTTGGGCCTTCACATGGAATCTTACCGTATTGCTTGGAATATTTTCTACCTATACCCATTACTTTCAAAAAGAGAAACAAAGAGCTGTGAAACAATATTGTTTTCTTTGGAGATATAACATCCTAAGTATATTCGTTCTCCATATCCGCATCTCCTCCCTGCAGGTGAGCCCATTAGCAGGACCTCCAGACGGGGGAACTCTGGTGACCATCCAGGGGCAGAACCTGGGCCTGTCCTTCTCAGAGTTGCTGGGCAACGTGGACGTGGCAGGGGTACAGTGCACCCCGCGGGAAGATGGCTACATCATTGCAGAACAGTAAGAAACCACACACAGAAACAGAGGTTTTTACAACAACCCAACCACACACACAAAAAATCTTCGAGGGTGGCAGCATGACTATAATTGAAATCCACTGCATGTCTCTGTCAGCAGGGACAATCTGTCAGACGTGTTTCTCTCACAGTCATGTCATTTGATTGGGCCACGGCTGAGGGGATCTTATTTATATCCTTGTATAAAATTGTAACATGCCAGAAGAACATTGGAGAACCGTCCTGACATAGAATATAGAAAGGATTCATTTTGATGTTATTGTCAGGGTGAAAGGTTTCATCTCCAAAAAAAAACATTTATCGGACCATATAAACCATGCTTTCAAACATGCGGTGTCATTTTAACCATTCATTTTACTGTATGCTAGTGTTATGTTCTGTGTTGCATGTTATGACAATATATGTCGGTTTGTACCGGTAATTGTCATGTGACCTAGGGAGATTAGTTGCTGGATGTGAAATAGCTAATGTGGATCCTAACAAACTAAACTAAATTGTAATGACCTCACAGGCTAACTGATTTATGGAGAACACACTGTTGCCATAGTGATGGAGGTAATAGTGGGTGGTGGTTTGGCTGTAGAAGGGGGGTAGTTTGTCATTCTGGTTCTATTGGAGCTATTGGTTTTCCATTAGAAAGAAAGATGGCCTTCCGTCCTGACCTAGAACTAGGCTGTTATAAAAGTCTGACTCATTCACATTGTATAGAGACCAACAATCTCACTGTGTGTGTGTGTGTGTGTGTGTCCTGACAGGATTGTGTGTGAGATGGGCTCCACCCCTCAGGGAAGTGCACCTGGTCTGGTCCAGTTGTGTGTTGGTGAATGTAGACCAGACCTACAAACTCAGTCCTCCCAGCTGTACACCTTTGTGGTATGAACAATACATAGAACACATTTCTCTTCACTAATAATTTAAATTACCTTCTCACACACCATAAGTTAATCATGACAAATGGAATATTATCTTTTCCCAGAACCCTACCATGGTGGAACTGAGCCCTGGCCGAGGGCCTGAGTCTGGGGGTACTAAGGTCACCATCAGGGGGCAGAACTTGGGTGCTGGAAGCAGTGTGAACATTACCTTTGGAAACCAGACCTGTGAGCTGTACAGGTAAAGTGCACGCTTAAAAACTCCAAAAAGACCCATATGATAAAAGTAGGGCAGGTAACATTAATAATCGGTTGCCATACTTACTACCCAACTAACACACTAATAGTTTCAGCATCACTTACCATTTACACACTTGGTACAAGGAATGTGTAACAAAAATTGGGTTAACATTACAAAAACAGACATTCCCAAATCGCCTGTCTGAAGAAATTCCCACAAGCAACAAAAAAGAAACATCTTGCCTTGCATTGGAATCGAACTTGCAATTATTGTGGTGAGAGTTTGTTATGTTATCACCATAGCCCATAGCATCTGGGCTGCAACAGTAACAGCCATTTTCATATGTTTCTACTTGATGTAATCACGTTTAAAAAAATAAATCTGATTACGTAATTACTAAGACTGAATTTATACAACATCCATAATGTATTATTATGTCGATATAGTAATAATTAGGAAGATATCAAGTGATAGCTATGTCGCTACTATGTTTATAATTCAGTTATTACTGTGTTAGATATATAATCATTTAGGTAACTTAATATAAAGTTTCCTTGGTAAAAACGCTGACAGACAAGAACATATTACTTCTTAACTATATATATTTTAAATATTTTTCAGGCCCGAGATTCATAAGGATGAAATCATCTAATTATGAAATTTAATCTGGAACATCTCTCTAGCCAGGGCAGAATGTTCTGGATGCTTATTCTGCATAGTACTGAGCATGATTCAGGGTAGTATACTTTGACCATAGTTGGAATGTTGACAGACACAATTACACTTGTTGGTATAGTTTGTATATCCAGTTGGTGTATCCAGTGTGTATCCTGTGGATGTGTCCTGTTGGTATTCCCAGGCGCACCATGTCGGAAGTGGTTTGTGTCTCCGGGCCCTCTGTGACGGGTGCAGGTCTGGTGCCGGTCCGTCTCAACGTGGACCTGGCCAAAGTGCCTGGAAGCCTGAGCTTTGAGTACATAGAGGATCCCACTGTCCAGCACATCGAGCCGGAATGGAGTATCACAAGGTACAGCAAACCCCCCAGCTAAAAATAATATGTTGTTTATGAAGCAGGTTATTTAACTAAGGGATAAGGAGGAGTAAGTTGCAACGCACCACCACCAGTTCTGCTTGGTTTCCTGTCAGAGACTTTGTGTGATGGTTGGAGCAGTGCTGGATTTGACATAGAGGGCACAGAGAGTGGTGCAGTGGAGTGGCTAGTGGCTTGGTGCTCTGTAAACTGACAGGGGATTTTACCGACTTATAATCAAAGTTCCATCATTTCATCATCTGTGTGCTGTCACACCATGTGGCTACCTAAGCTTAGGGAAGCTTTGAAGTGTGGGAATGGCTCAGATCCATCTCAAGCTGACTAGAATTTGGTGGATCTACTAGTTCATTTATCTCTTCAGGTTGGTCTGTCTTCATTCCCACACTTTCAAAGAGTGTTGAAGCTTTACATGTAATCCATATAATTGTGTCTCAGTCGATATTTACTGTATGTACCTGTAGCACAATCTGTTGGCATTCATTAAAGATGCATTATGTAACTTTTCATCCATTTGTCTGGTCAGGAGGATATTCACAGGATACCTTTCTCTTTATTTTAAAATATATTTTTGTTATTGAACACAGGACCAATACAGGGCCAATACAAGCAACTTGAGAAAATATTCTATAATATGCATTAGGTCTATAATATGCATTACTTGCTAGTTAAATATTGTGAACTTTTCTTTTGCTACGCTAAAAAGTCTATATTTTCTATTACTTAACCCTGCACTATGTAACTGTTTCAAAAACTACAAAAACAATGTTTTCAGGACTACAAACACTAAGTACTAACATGTTGGATAAGGGGTTGAAAACATCAACCTAAATAATAGAAAATACATACAATGTAGGATGTAGAAGAGCAAAATTGGAATTTCACAAAATCTAACTAGCATAAAATGTATTTTATGGAAGAAAAAAAAATGTTACTTTTGGAAATAGGTTATATTGTCCCTGTATTATCCCTGTGTTCAGTAAAAACATATATATAAAAAATTATTTTCATTCCAAATGCACATAATGTTACATAGTGCAGCTTTAAGTATATGTTTTCAACCCCAGGATAAAATATGCCTGTTCCTAACATTTACTAGTCCTAAAAGTCAACACATTTACATGGTGTAGGTTTGAACACCAGCATCCAATAACCTGGAGGCTAGCTATCTAGCAAATGTATTGTTATCATGGTAGCAATTATGCATTTATTTATTTATTCTGAAAAAGCACAAATGAATTTGAAGTTGAAGAGGCATATATCCAGCTGTGTAATGGTCTGTGTTTTCTAGTGGACACACCCCGCTGATAGTGACGGGGACCAACCTGGACGTGGTGCAGGAGCCAAGGGTCAGGGTGAAGTATGCTGGACATGAGTCGGTCAATGTACGTCTAGTATTGCATTTCTTTAGGGTTTGACCAGAATGCTTTATGTACTTTAAAGTAGTTGAATTTTGAACTCAGAAAAAGTAATGGAATACCTAGGAAAATAAACAATACCTGGAAAATAAGCAATTTCCTCAACTCATTACTTGAATTTGGTTCTTGAAAAGTACTTTCAATGATTGTGGCCAATTTTTCTTCTCCAATATAAGAATACTACACCGATCTAATTTCTGATGATATCTCAGTATTTGTGAGAGATTAAAAAGCTCTTGTATGTTTCTTGCTTTGTCAATGAGTGTAATACTCTGCTGGACTCTTTCGATTCTTGAGGTAAAACCATGTGGTTATTAAGAGGACAAAAACATAATGTTGACTTAAACAATTACGTCCTTGAAAAATACATTGTACTTGAAAGACTCTTTCAGTTTGACTTGCCAATGTCTGTAGAAACCTTGTTTCCTTTCACTTGTCCATTGTATTGTACAGTCCTATGGTGGGCCATGAAAACATTCATGTTAAAAGTTATGAAAAAAATGTATCTCTGCCTGTCTATTTTTGGATCTGTCCACAGGTTTGTAAGGTGCTCAACACCACTACGATAAGCTGCTTTGCTCCCTCTCTGAAAGCAGAGTCCACAGCAGAACAGGACTCAGTTAAACATGTGGACGAATTTGGATTTGTCTTCAACAACGTGCAGGGCCTGCTCACCTACAACAACAGCAGCTTCATCTACTACCCCAACCCTTACTTTGAGCCCCTGAGCCTGTCTGGGGTGTTGGAGCAGAAACCTGGCTCCCCCATCATACTGAAGGTGAGACAGGCAACCTGTTACTCTACAGACCTAATTTCGGATGGCAGGTTAGCATAATGATCAGGAGTGACTGGGCAGTACAGTAGGTCCAATGGATGGAAAGCTGAAAAATGTATTAGTTATTCCTAAGGATTTACATTTAATCATAGTTGTTGCCAAATGTGTTTTGAGTAAAACAATCATACGTGCAATATATAGATAATACGTTCTTTCTGCTGACCTGAAGGGTGTGTGGTTTCTGTCTTTGTGTTGCAGGGACGTAACCTGGTGCCCTCAGCGTCTGGAGGAGCGAGGCTGAACTACACCGTGCTAATCGGCGACACAATCTGCTCCCTCACCGTCTCTGACACACAGCTCCTATGTGAGCCGCCCAACCTCACAGGACAACACAAAGTCCTGGTCAGTTTGTTGCTCCATCCCCAATACACATGTTTTATATCAAAATCAAATCACTTCTGGGAACACATTACAGTTTTCATGTTTTTGCTTTTTGGCACAATGCAGGTGGCAGTGACAATAATTGGATCTCTGCACAGAAAGTTTCTTATTTCTATATTTTACCCACATTTTTCACCTCTACCAATTTGTCAAGTACAATTTTCCGACCTCAACAAGTGTTGGGTGGTTGAAGTTCAATCACATGCTTCTTCCAAGCATGTGTCACCGAGCTGGTCTCATTCTCATCACAGAGAAGCCTTTAATAAATGCATGTGTGGTAATATTACAAATTAATAATCTATACCAGGGGTCACCAGCTCCGGTCCTGGAGGGCTACCAACCTGTAGGTTTTCACTCAAACCCTAATCCAGCACACCTGATTCTAATACTTAGCTGGTTGATAAACTGATTGAGGCTACATTATGTGCATTTGGAGTGAAAACCTACAGGGTGGTAGCCCTCCAGGACCGGAGTTGGTGACCTCTGATCTACACTGTCAACTTCACAGGCACCCAACATACACAAGGGGTCGCTAGTGAGCAACATGACAAGGTATTCCTGGCTGACTACCCACTTGTCCACCCTGGGCAACACTGTACCAATGCTTCATGAGGGACCCCCAAGCATTATTAAATGCCGTGACCAGGACAAAAACCCTGGCCACGATGCGGTTATTGTGCGAGACAGCAACGTAGCCCACTTTGTCTCACAGTGGCCAGCTTGTTCACCATTAGCAAACATGCTTGACTGACAGGGCTTTGCGTAGATATAATGTTGATGGACTAAATAACTATGTTTTTCCTGCTCAGAAATGCATAGAATAACTGTTGGGCATTGTTTGATATTTCATTTGTTGCAGTTGGTTCATTTAGTTCCCAAGGAACCACTCAAATCACCATATTGGTCAACAATCTTTAACTCCTTTTTGGATGGCCAAACATGATTTTTAGATGATAGTCCGCGATCCGTCTGTTGTTGAATACAGACATAATAGCTAGTCTTTGGTGATGTCATAGCTAGTGCTCTGGTATAGACTTTTGTTGGGGCTTTGACTGTCTTGCCTACTGGGAGACATAGCACTCGCTCTAGCTCAACCCTGCTTGAGAGAGCAGCTTGATGAGCAAGAAAGTCAAATAATTATTTATTGTTATTTTGGAACAGACAAGTTATCGATATTTGTCCATGTTCCCATATACTTACACATTAAAAACTGAAAAAAACGTTGAGCTGGGCTAATAGAAAGACCCACCTTCCAGGTATGATAAATTATATCTCTGATCTCTGATTCTCACATAATGACTCTGGGTCAATGATGTGTTATAACCCCTTACAGTCGTCATTTCGTACAACAATATTAGTTAAGTCTAATCACTCCGAAAGCCTGCCCAGCAAACTGTATACCAGAGCAGATGTCGAAAAAAAGAGCAGTACCAAAACCTTTTGTCCTCCTGGTCAACTAGGTGAAGTGCAACCTGCCACTTTGACATCCTCACCCCCTCTCACCCAACATCACATTATGGGTGCGGCAGAGGGAAGTTCCAGGTAGTTTAAAGCAATGTTTAGCTTGCTGCATCATATATCTCCACCATTGTCAACCCTTGTTTTTTTTTTATTATTATTTATTTATTTTTTTGGGGGGGGGAAAGGTCAGCTTCAGTATTTGACAACAGGGTTGTCATTGTTCTATATTGTGCATCATTTCCAATCCCACTTTTTTTGTTTTTTTATTATTATTGCCCCCTACACTTCACACCCATCCCAACCCTTACCTAACCGTGACCAAATGTTGAGACCAATTACCTGTGCCATTTTAATATTTATCTCTAGCTAATACATTTTGTGTTATTTACAATATTTACAAATCTTGTGCGTTTTACATATCCCAGTTTCACTTGATCCACACCTCATCTA
>JACXGM010011228.1:0-25361 GCA_016801145.1 Umbra pygmaea | reverse complement strand
ACACACATAGTCAACACACACACACACCCACCTACATACACAGTTACACACATAGTCAACACACACACACACCCACCTACATACACAGTTACACACAGAGTCAACACACACACACACCCACCTACATACACACCATCTGGTTACTTTAAAACGAAATGCCACAGCTATTAATGATTCAGTCAATCCTTTGTCTGTTGTTTATACTTAATGCAGGGGCGTAGGAACAGGGGGGGACGGGTGGGACATATCCCCCCCAATGTTACAGACAAAGTGGTCCCCCCACAATAATTAGAACAATTTGTGAAAAATATATGGTGCCCCCCCCCCCCCCCATATCAAACTCGTTCCTACACCCTTGCTTAATGTTTATATTTGGATGGTAGTTTACTTATTATTATTGGCCACCTTGGCTATTTAGTGGTTGTTCTGTGTTGATTAATGCATACATGGGTTGTTGTAATTATTATTTTGACTTATGTAGATTTTTATTTATTTATTAGTTTTCTTTATTATTTATTTTCTGTATGTACAGTGTTGTATTTTTACTTACAGATTTTTTATTTCTTTTATGTCATCCCTTTGTTCTTATGTAATGATTGTGTTATCTGTTGGGACCCCCTCGAAAACGAGATGATACATCTCAAGGGGTTTATCCTAATAAACAAATTTTGAACAATACACAGTCACATTTAGTCACACACATAGTCAACACACACACCCACTTCCATACACAGTCACATTTAGTCACACACATAGTCAACACACACACCCACTTCCATACACAGTCACAAACATAGTCACACACATCTCAGCACAGCAGTGGAATATAGGGTTCTAGATGAAAGAGTAGCTAGCAGATTTATTTGAAGGCTGTTAACAGGAAATCACATTTCCCCATTAAAAGGATAGTTCAACCAAAAATATTTTTTTCTGTGAAATTCCCCTTTATATTGTTGTGTCTGAATACCAACAGTGTCATATGTCACAGTATGTTCTTCTTTACTTCTGTCGCAGTCTGAAATTTGTATTATTAGCTTTAAAATAACAAAAGCTGAATAGTAAGCGGAAACATAAAAACACATATTAAGTTTAGTAATCTGTCGTGCTAGCAGATGTTGCATAAATTGCATATTGTTGGAAAAAAAAGAATTAATCCAAACCATTAGCCATTATCCACAACACAGCATCAGTTTCTCAAATACAACAGTAAGAATGTTATCCTATTTTCTTTGGTGGAATTATGCTGTAAAAATGCTGTAAGGTTATGGGAAAGTTTATTGGAATCCAAACACAATAGATATTGTAAAGAAAAGTGTGGTGGACAGATGAACATAGATGCCTGAGCAATGTTTCAAAATGGTTGAATCTCCTCATTAACCCCAGCCAAATTAGCCAGATGAAGGTTTATAAAGCCAACTAGTTAGCTAACTGCAATTTGAGTGTAAAGTGATGCATCCATAAGTATAGAATGGCTTATTGTGGAATATGACACAACCCAAACTATAAATATATTTTTCTTTTCCCCAATTTATCTCTCCTCTTAATTGGTCTTGTCTACCGTAATTCCCACTGACCCCGCTGTGTCCGCAGCTCTGCAACTCCTTGAACAGATGCAAGCTGGTGAGGGGCGCTCACATGGTCCAACCAACTATATGCCACCACGGAAGCCTTTAGTCAGCTCATGCACGGAATGATTACGTTCACCGACGATACTTCTGTGATTGAATTTACAAGTGCCCGGTCTGCAGACAAGGAGGCGACATGGCAAGGTAGATATTTCAACTCATCTACCCCAAATTCCAGGCAGCGCAATGCCAATTTGCGCTGCATTGTGCTGGAGATTCGGGAAAGTCGGAGAACCCATAGTCAGGCTCAAACCACTGACTATCATGACATAGCTTGTCCTGCAATGCTGCAACTTAGCTCACTAGGCTAGGCCACACCGCCCCCGGTCAAACTATAACTTTAAGGGAATTTCACCCAGATATGATTGTTGTTCAAACTATCCTTTTAATCTTAAGTGCTGTGGTTCATTATGTCTGTGCACTGAGTGTGTAGCTGGGATCATTAGTGATTTTTTTGCACAGTCGCCCCATGGTAAAGGCTGATCACAATTTATGTAATTAGTACCAAGAGGAAAAAATGGGTGGGTAATATAATTCCCAAATTCCTCAGTGTTTTAAAATGAATTGTTTACTTTAGATTATTCATGGATTCACTAAATTGTTTTTTTTCATAAATCTAAAATGATCTGTCACTGTCGAATTAGCATGTCATTTTGATCATTTGTGGAGCAATAAAGGGTCTCCATCAATGTAAATGATATTGCATGAATTACATTCACAAGGCCACATCTTCCTCAGACACTTTAGGCATGTGTGCAACTTTTGAAAGCTCTTTGCCACGGAAAAACGTATTGTTTATTCCGATATCTTGAGATTTCCAAATTAAACAAGAGGTTTAATTGTTATATTTAGTATAGGGTTGAGTCACAAATTTTTTTAAATGTCGAGGGAGGGTCATGTGAAATGTCATCTGAAGGGAGGGCCAGCCCTTTTGATTTGGGAAAGATCCGACACTACTCCTGGTATAACTAAATATACATCACACTGCCTATCCTGGTAGCTACAGCTCCAGTAGGCTGCAGCCTCCGCTCTAAGCCCAGCACCCATCTCCAACTCCAGCTCCATCATTTGGCTCTATTAGTCATACACTCATCCAAGAGGACACACAATTTACTGCTCATAAAGTGTACAATCCCTTCTTGTGTACAATGCTAAAACTTTATTGTCCAGCAATGTCTCCCATGTAAAAAAGAGTCCTATAGTAAATGTGTGCACATGCTGAGTCAGCTGCTGTTGCTTTATTGTAATGATATCTATGAGGCGCTGCCATCCTGTCGAATGCCTGGTTTAGTCATTCTAAATGTGCTGAGAGCAAATCTCTGAAGGGCACTAAGATCAACCAGGCCATATTGATTTCCCTGATGACTACAAAGCATTTAGGTTCTGGGCATAGAATCACCGTTTCCTTGTAAGTGACGAGCGGGTCATTTTTTAAAATAGCGTTCATTTTTAAGGTGAAAAAAGTGAGGGAGACAGACTTTCTTTCTGTGATTCATGAATTGTGGCTTTCTCTGAAATCTTGTTTTTTAACACTACGTGAACAAAAATGTACTGTATGTTGATAATATCTAAACTGGCAGACTGAAGACTATTGATTTCAAATCTGAACGGTTCTGTATTAGTTCTGTTACCACTAACAGCTGGGGGAGGTTTAGACTATGATGCCAACAGGAGGCTAGCGGGTTTACCTTCTGTGGTAGATCTGAGCGGCTCTCCACAGTCAAAGCGTCCATTGTCTACTTACCATCTGTAGCACATCGGTGGAGACCATCTGCATGCAGCACATGGCGGTGGCCAGCGCACAGACGATGGTGGAAATGACATTCAGGGCACACACACTGAACAACAGCTCCTATAGGACGCAGACACAGGGAAAGAGGGGGGTGGGGCAAGAGACAGTCACAACTGAGCTACGGTGAGGTAAGACAAGCAAATATTACAGCAAGTGATCACCATAGAAGAGGAGGAAAACATAGAAGGGCCAGACGAGAGAGAGGGTCTGAAGGTGACACAGACAATAGTGATGTCATTACCAAGATGTCACAGCACAGCAGGGACTAGCTACAGTGGAGCATTGCAGAGGAAGGATACATCACGATGTAACAAATCACCCCCTCAACCCAGCGTCACAGTCACCCCCTGATAGCTTGGCACTCCATCTTCTGCTTCCCCTCATTTAACCATCCCTTGAATGAAATCAACAACACCCACACCAGTCAGAACTGTTTGGATTACTATGGATACGACAGGTGAAATCTCTGATGAGCTCGCAACCGAAGCGATTGCGAATCACACAGCTTTTCACAGACACAGTTTCCGTGTGGCATGTGCGATCCTAAGTCTGCTAAACAGATCTTCTGAGTAAGGTCTTAGAGAAACACTGTGTGGAACAAGACATCCTCACCAGCACACACTTGTAGTCAACCATGAACTGTCCCCACCAACGTATGATATCATAGCACGCCGTCAGCACAAAAACCTAGTAATGTTTCTGTTTAAGTTGCATGGTCAGGAAAAGCCCTCGTCTCTACGGCCACCTCCTGTAATTTTGATATGTGTATGTAAGTATTTCATCACAGCTTACAACGAATAGCTCAATTGGAAATAAGCATGTATCAATGGGGGACAAGGTCTCTTCCCAGTCAGTTGGTAATAATAGACCCCTGCTGTCTGTGTTCCAAGTTTAGGCACTGACATTGTTATGAACACAATACTGAAGCCAAGCAGTGCGGAAAAGCTGATTTATTGAATTCTCAGCATGAATAAATATGCATACAAGTGAAATTGAACCCCGTGCAACCTGACAATGAGCTCTTCGTTTCGTTCCTATTATGTTGCTTTTCTATGTTCCTTGGCAAGATGTCAAGGTGAAATAATATGCCAGTAAGAATCCTCAGCCATAGCGTGGTGGTCTCTGTCTAATAGCTATCTTCATGTATTCTGGCCGTGAGGGTGTGCAACACTGAGAAATTCACCGCTTGATCGAAGGGGTCAGATGGCTCAGTGCTTAGAGAGTCTGACATGTAGTTCGAAAATTGCCGGTTTGAGTCCCAACTGAGACAAAGGTTGTTATGTCCTTGAGCTAGGCACTTAACCATAAGTTACCCAAATTACCAAGTCTTACTCTACAGTACATGTTTGTTTTTGTTTTTAACCATGGATTATGTGTGTAATAAAATGGCTGAATAGGAAGATGTATTATTAAATGACTATTTCATAAGAGACTATTTCTTAGTGCCACTTACTGCACCTACTAGCAGAACAGTATAACTGAGCTGTGGACAGAGGGTTGAAGTACAAAGTCAGTCAGACAAGAGGCAGATTGGTCACATTGGCCTTTAAGAATGTTTCATCACTACCCAGTCTGTCCTCATGTGATCAAACTCTGACATGCAAACTGGATAATGCTAACTTCAGTTGTTGTATTATTATTATTTTTTTTACAGTTACTTCATTCTGATTGTGTCCTGCTACTCCTGTCCTTAGGCTGCCTTTCATTTGTGTTACTGTGTGTTGTGATATAGGTATTTTGTATCATTTTCTTTTTTAGATGTATTACTTTTCTGTAAAGCACTTTGGTCAGCCTAGTGGCTGTTGTTAACGTGCTATACAAATAAAATGAATTTGAACTTGAACTTAACGGTCATGAGTCTCTCATTTGATACTTAGGAACAAAGCTCTATCTTGGCAAAGATGTTCCTGTACTTAGTGGGAAGTAAAAAAACAGAGTCGTCACAGTAATGGATTTAATACGGAAGAGGAGATAATGTTGTTTTAGTTTTCTTTGGATTATATCTTGTTTCAGGAGTTGACAGCTGATTTTCCCTAATCTTTTTTTATGGAATGTTTCTTTTTTATGCCTTGTTTGTCACACAAACAACAAGATACTGTGAGCCACATGAGACCCATGCCCTGATTCAGTGTAGCCTATTTCATTATTCACTGCTCTTTGTAATGTCACATCACCTTGTGCATTGAATCAACCAAACTAACCAGCATCAGCTGTGAGCTCAATGCTCACACTGTGTGCGATATGCATAGCATAAAAGATTTACACTACACCTTTTAAATAGGAGAAAAAAACATGTATGTGTTTTGAAAATAATTTGTGAGTGCTTATCTTCTAATTAAAGATCTTTTCGTACTAGGAAATTTAGCAACGATGTAGAAAATGTTAAGGACATTGGAAGAAATTAATACACAGGTACATACTGAAAAGACTACATGTTACAATTCTATTTTCATCGGGTTCGGCTGATCCAAAAAAAATCCTAAAATCCAACTCATTTGTACAAGATTTGTAGGCATCTGCTTTGCAGAATATATTCCTAGTGGTTTTCCCTGTCAACTAAGATTTGCATATTGACATAGTAAAGGCTGTCAGGGTAGGAGCTGTAGTAACACCTGGAATGAATAGGCTGTTCATACATACACTTCCTGTAGGGCATATCCCTGCCTGAATCAAGTGGTGCTCACTGCAGAGCCAAAGGGGTGGAGCTAGACCTAGTCCAGCTCCACCCACTCCACCCCTCTGGACATAGGTCCAGGTCCACCTAATGACTCTCTTTCTCAGGCCCAAACTAAATACACAGGAAATCGTTCAGGAATCAATGAACAAATCTATTTAGAGAACTGAATCAAAAGATTAATGTCCCTGAAAAGAATCGAAATGCCCATCACTAGTTCCCAAGTTGAGTTGAACACACGTTAAAAGCATGTAGGGCTGGACCTGAGCTGGGGTGCGGCTGAACCTAGAAGTGGAGCTGGCCTAGGTCAAGCTCCACCCATTGGCTCTGCAGTGAGCAGCCTCTCGCCTGAATGCTTGGAGCCTGGTTGGGGTCAGAAGATCCAATGCCATTGTTACATAGCCCAGATCCACTCAGCAATCCACACATTCAGTTCTCTGTGTCCTGTCCACACTCACTATGGAGGCTACATTTACATGACAATGCAATCCACACATTCAGTTCCCTGTGTCCTGTCCACACTGACTTTGGAGGCTACATTAACATGACAATGCAATCCACACATTCAGTTCCCTGTGTCCTGTCCACACTGACTATGGAGGCTACATTTACATGACAATGCAATCCACACATTCAGTTCCCTGTGTCCTGTCCACACTCACTATGGAGGCTACATTAACATGACAATGCAATCCACACATTCAGTTCTCTGTGTCCTGTCCACACTCACTCTGGAGGCTACATTTACATGACAATGCAATCCACACATTCAGTTCTCTGTGTCCTGTCCACACTCACTATGGAGGCTACATTAACATGACAATGTAATCCACACATTCAGTTCTCTGTGTCCTGTCCACACTCACTCTGGAGGCTATATTTACATGACAATGCTTACATACTGTATAATAATACTGAGGCTTCTATATAGTGCTATCAATTATAGACTACAGGATGTATACAGACAGGCCTTTCACTTAAATATAAAATCCAATAAATATATTTTTGATTCTCAATATCGAGAAACCAACATGCAAACAGGTGTCGAAAAGTTGTGCTTTAGCCCTTAAAGGACCAGTGCTGTTAAAAACATGACTAATACTGTCTTCCAAAGGGAAGAAACATGTGCAAACATTTACTTTCATGATGCAGGGTCATTTTTGAATGACAATCATCCCATAGTAGAGTGACACTGTAGTGGTTCTGACCAATGCAATGTTTAGACTGTAACTCGCTCATTCACTCTGTGTTTCAACCATCAGATAGCCTTCATAATACTCTGGGAATGTTTGTTCAAATTGCTTCCATCATGCCTGAAGCCAAGCAGGCGGTAAAGTGAACGAGGAGGCCCTTGGCAGCCTACCCACGGGGAACTGAGGTGCACAGACAAGTGGTCCCCTAGGGCAGGACAAAATATGCAGGGTAACTATTCACCCAGTCCAGTCCCAGTCCACAGAACACAGTGCTCGGCTGGGAGCCATGACATTGAAGCAATAAAACCTCACAAATGTGTGTGGTGCCCAGCGTGCCGAAGCATGAATATCTGCCGCAGTCAACCTTTGTATAGGACGTAGGATACCACCGCACATATAGCTGAGTGAACACACCCATATGGCAATCCTGTCAAATATCAGACAGCTTTCACAGTCCAGAGCGATAACCGGTGATTAGACCTGCTCAAAGCGTGGCAATGCAGACAAAAAGCTGATTTCACAACAGAAACCTTGGGTCCAGTCCACAACCTTAGCCTATGGAGATATTTTAAAATGTTCCAAATTCTGGTCCCCATGGTAACACCATCCACAATGGTGGTGTTGCAGATGCTACTGCATTGCACCAAAATTGGACTTAATGTCTCATCAGAAATTATAGCTGAAGATCGACATCGGTCTTGCCAAACACTTCCCAAACCTGTGAGACCAGGGGGGCACTCCCATGGACAGATCTGCATCCAGGTAATACCCAGAAAGATACTGTATGTCTCCAAAGCAAACAAATGTGGGCGGCACCAACACGTTAATACGGAGTGGGCCACATTCAGAAGTGAATGGAGGTATTCCATTTGTGTCTTGATGTCCTTAAAAGTACATGATGGTCCAACATTGTTGGTCAAATGTGTTTTGGCAAAAAGACGGTACCTAGGGGCTCCAAGCCCATATGTTGGGTGCTCCTGGCCACAGATCACACTCTCCTTATCATGTCAACACAGCCTGACCATAAGTACCACTGGTGTTTAAACCAGGGCTACAACTTCCAGCAACATCCAGCTGCATAAGACTTTCCTCACTAGACATGTAAGATGGCGCTAATCTCTACTGGACAGAATACATACACATATATAGTTACTGTGTTATGTTTTTTAAATGATGAAAGCATCCAGAAAATCCAAGTAAAAGCCAAAATTCAAGGTTGACGTCTTCAATATGAACCCATATGATTTTGTTATACATGTATGCCTAACAGTAGAACAGTTTGGTAATACAACATCGCTGTCAGGTATAAATCACGTTATCTACAAAACACTCTTCAAGAATATAACAATTACCATATTTTTTCATGACTTAACAGATAATTATACATGAACATTTAGAAGCTATTGTGAGACATGAAAACTACATTCAGGGAGGTGTTTGCCCTAAAATCTACATTTACTTTTTTGCCAGTTATCAGACTCTTATACAGAGATACTTATGGCGAGTGCATACATTTACGAGAAACTAGGTGAAACAACCACAACTCACAAGTAATAATATTCAATACTTGAAATGGTGAATGAGCTAAATCTGTTCTGGAAAAGGAATAATAGAAATAAACCTATGTAATGATGGTGTGAAGAGAGCATGAAAGAGGCAAGAGCAAAGGTGTAAAGAATAGTCTTCAAATATACGTATATAACACAGAACAACACTTAACACACACATCTACAATATGAAAATGAACGACAGCTAACTAACACAGGAACCTAAATACTACACTGATGGGGAGAATTTTGAACCTGGTGTGTGTTATGACGAGACAAAACAGAGCAATAAATTGGTTAGATATGACATCATTGAAATGTCCGGGTGAAACAGAACATACAACACAGAGATGGTGGGACTGGAATCACCGACTCAGGCACTGCCACTGTGACAACAGATTTTTTTTAAAGACAACAGAGATGGTGGATGTCGACTTTATTAAGTACTCATTGAAAAGAAAGGTTTTCAGATGTTTCCTGATAATGGGTATAGACTCTGCTGTTCCACCACCTACAGTGAGGTTTCTAGGCAGACAGCATTATTAGTGATTGTCTTTATCTAGCCAGAGGTTAATGATGAGATGGGATTGACATTGGCTCTAGGTAACAAGGGGAGTATACCATCAGTTGTCATTTGACATCACTCACCCCATCTGACTTCCTCGGCACATAATTACGTTTTATAGCGTCCACTCAGACACATTTTAAAGACCTATGATCATGATGATAAACTGGCTTTTATCTAGTTTCATACACATGCCTAATGTTAAAATGACTTGTATTTAGTTCTTAATGTTTTATATTAAATCAGAGGCATGCTAAATCAATTGAACACAGCAATTTAATTACCCCACATAAATCCAATGCAGACAGAATACTTTAGAGATTATATAATCTACAGAGGTCATGACCTAAGCAAACTAGCAAAACCCAACTTACAGATCATGCATAATACAACTAGGGGTCCTGTGTGACAGGAGATGAATGTGGTTGCCATTTTCAGCCTCCTGTCTATTTATCTGAGCCTATGCATTTCCACTTCTGTGTTTTACATTGTCTTTGTGTCTGCTCAACTCATCTCACTTGTTCATTACACCTAGGAGTCCGGAAAAACATCGTAGACTACATGAATAATTTAGCATAAAGAGATTCTAAGGATCAAGTTATATGAACAAAACACAATCCTGAAATAATTCAATTATTATGAAAGGATGGGCTAAAAAGGACCGGTGTGTCACACAAACACCGGGGTGTATGCACGCAGGCATGCGCTTCAACGCACCTTAAGACGTAAACGGATGGAGTTGCAGTCGCTCAGAGGGTTCAGTTTCAGCGTTTCTCCCAGGCTGTTGCAGCCGGCGGTGTGGTGCTGCAGCTCACAGCACACGCACACCCCGTCACTGTCAAATTTTATCTGGAGAGAAAGGACAGGGGTTAATTAAGAGTCTGCTGGAAATCAATGGGACCTTACTGTAATCTTCCCTACATTTATTCATGTCACAGCAAATCTTAGTTCCGCATCTGGTCTTCCTCCATGATAATGTAGAAACACTATAGTCACGTTTGATTTTTTAACAGTTTAACCAGCTAAGTCACTTGGAGTACCAATTCTCTTTTTTAACCAGAAAATCCACAGAGCAACTTATTGTAAATAACAATATATAGATACAAACGACAAACTTTTTTAAATTACATTAAATACAGTGGTACACATACTGTATAGAACTGATATTACACATAATAAAGACTGGTTCTGATTAAATAAACATTTCATTATTATAAACAGCAACTCAGCAGGTGCAGTTATCCGATTGCAGCTCTTTTTTTTTTTGAATGAGGAATGAGTTTCAGACACGAGTGTTGACCAAAGGAAGTATCGGCTTTAGAAGTGGCCAGACTGATTTAGTAACCAGACCGATAAGATACTGTACAGATTGGTGCATGCAAATGCACCATGGGCCATAACTAAGGCACTAGGTCAAGAATGGGCAGAGGTAGTGTGTGAGTGATAGGGGAGTGTCAGCAGAAGCATATTTTTTTAAGGGGGCACAGTGTGCGCAACACACAGAAACAGGTGCCCACAAATACTGATATAAAAGAAAAATCCACTTGGCTCAAAAATCTGAGGGGGCACACTCGGTTTCAATGGACAAGACGCCTCTGAGTGTCAGCATGTGCAATGATCGGATAGAAGCCTGAACAATCGGGATTTAAAAGAGGTGAGGCAGATGGTGTTCACAAGTTTCAGAGTTTTTGTAGTTTGTTCCAGTCTAATGCTGCTGTGAACTGGAAAGAGTTTTTGGCAAAGGACGTATAGGCTATTTGGGTGACTAGGGTGATGCTTGAGCGAAGGTTACGGGTTGGTGAGGCAATGGTGAGAAGAGAGTTTAGGTACAGAGTGGTTATGTAGAAAAGTGATTTGTAGATGAGGTGATATCAGTGGATCAGGCATCAAGTGTGAGGTGAGAGCCAGCCCACTAGTGCATAGGTTGTAGTAGTGGGTGTTAAATGGGGCATTAGTGACAAACTGGATGGCACTGTTATAAACTACGTCTGATTTTCTCAGGACGGCGATATAGGCAGTGCTGTAAATGACATCACCGAAGTGTAGGATTGTTAGGATAGTCTGATAATGCAGGACACGTCTGTAAGCATGCTGTGGGTGTGCCCCAAATAAACAAATGGTGTGGTCAGACAGCTGAGCATCACTGTCTACATTGCTGATTGGCCAGTCCAGATTCCTCAGGAGTTTGTTTTCAAGAATATTCCTCAAACAGTCTATTTGAAATGGAGGTTTCAGGTGGGCTTCTGAATTCTTCTTCTAATACTCTTACTACTAATAGTAATAATTCATGACCCAAATTGTAAGGAAGTGGGATGTGAACCTAATACAGCAAGGGTTAATTGCATTTGGGAGTCCATTAATATTTCATTCATAGCTGGTACATATGTACGGTCTCCATGGAGCTGTGTACATGGGGCGGGGGGGGGGCATTTGGTCTTGTATGCTAATTTCTCTGTCAGCAGTATTGTCCTGCTGATGACAGACCTCAAGCCAATGTAGCCTGGTTCTGTACACCGCATACTGTGTTACTATTGCTCCCCCTTCTCTCAATCTCACTGTTGAAATAGTTGGAAGACTCATCCAGAAGATTCATCCAGAACACTCTTTCACAAGAATCCTCTAGAAGACTCATCCACATTGATTTGCTGCACCTCTTAGCCCAGCAGCAGAGATGACAGACAGGGCATCTGGCAATATGTCTTTGCCATATAAAAAATTACATTTGAAGAGGAATAATGGCAAAGATGGATGCTTAGGTCAATCAATCCTTCTAACTAATTACTGGGCTGTCTGCCCATTTGTGCAGCTCTCTCCCTCAGGGACTTATACAGTACCCTTTATGTGATATAATTAAGTCACGTGATCACAGTTTTACATTTTGAGACATCTCTGCTAAAACATGATGGAAACAGAAGCCCAGTGGTCACACTGCACATCTGTTCACCAGCAGAACTAACAAGACATCTCCTCATTTATCAAGTAAAATACAGACAGTCATTTTCCCATACTTAAAGCCTCAGAGATGATGCCAGAACAACAATTATCTTAAGTGATATCTAGAAGTTTGAACAATTATAATAAAGGCATGGACTGGTGACGTCAAACTTCCTGTGGTTTACCTTTGATAAGTGAGACCATCAAGGATTTATGAAATATTACAGTATTTGACGTTACTTCCCCTTAAATATATTTATGTCAGGACAGCTGCACAGCCATTGCAGCGGTATTGATTCATTTTCATATTCTATATTCTATTAAGTACTACTGCTTTCTTCATTGATTTTATTTTATGGCACAGAATCAATCCAGGGCAGTTATTACATGCACAATATTGGGGGTGATACCTTAAGGATTTTACAATGCTAGAGAAGAAGCTCTGCATTTCTACTAACTCTATTCAAAGTTTTGGTTGTGCAGTGGCGCGTGAAAGAATGATTTGTCTAATGCTACTAGGCACAACCAGGGAGGTAATAATGTATATCAGCCTCAGACACACGAGCGCTCCACAAAAGAGCAATCATGCAAATTCACCCGCCCATCCAAAAACATGCTTAATGAGACAAGTGCTTTTTCATTAGCCCAGAGAACCTCAGCCAATAATGGAGCAAGCCTTTCAGTTCACACGGACAACACCTCCCGCTCTGGTCTGCTTCCTCCTCTCAGTGCCAGAAGAGGTTCCAGTAATGCTTTATTTTAAGGCACACGTTATTCACTAATTACACGTTTAAACCAAATCAAACTGGAAGCCGGGGATGATCAGGTAGCCTTGATGGGTGCTTCGGCGACCGCAGAGAGCAAGCAAGTGCAATGTGTCTCAGGCCGGCCATTTGCAGGTCTAAACCGAAGCAAACAGGTCAATATGACATTTATAGGCTTACATTATTCTGATTTATTCACTATTCATTTCAAATGCAATACTGTAGAATGAGGTCGCTTGTTGACAATGAGACCATTGGACTCCACAGGTGAATTACAGCTAGCAGGAGAAAGGTCACCTTACAATCCCAGAGGGTATGACAGATAATCCTTCTTACTTTTTCACACTCTCTTATTACAGTATACAATAGGAATGAAAAAGAATTTAATACAGCCCAGCTGCATTTATTTTCCTACTGCAAAGCCTGCAAACAATGCCAGAGTACTTAATGTATATTAAAAAATATATATTAGAAAAATTGACTAAATTATAATATATTTGTGGCTAGAATAGCGTATCCTCTGTGTAATTGCAGACAGCAGTCATCCTCAGGTTCTGTCTGTTTTAATGTCTGCGTCTGTCTATGGTACTGGGTCTGTGTTACGGTCTGTAGTATTGTTTCTGTCTGTAGTACTGGGTCTATTTTACTGTCTGTGGTAGTGGTTTGGTCTGTGGTAATGGTTCGGCCTGTCTTTCCTTGGTGCTGAATCAGATAATTAATTGGACAGTGACATTTTTAGTTATTTTGGTTCGGTACTTTAGCGGTTTGAGTTTGAAAGTAGACCATGAAGATGCGGTTGAAGTTCAGACTGTCAGCTTTAATTTGAGTGTATATTCATACATATCGCATGAGCCATTCAGAAATGACAGCAACTTTTGTTCATGGTCCCCACATTTCTGGCCATCAAAAACATTGGACAGTTCAACATCATGTAGAATAAAGTAATTAATTGTTAATATTTGGTTAAATATCCTTTGCGTGCAATGACTGCTTAAAGTTTGCAATGCATCAACATCTCTAGATGCTTGGTATCTTCCTTGGTGATGCTCTGCCAGACCTGTACTCCACGATAAACTGTCCAATGTTTTTGGCCCCCGATTTAAAAAAGGTGAAGTCATTTCTGAACGATCCTCCGATATGTATTAATATATCCTCAAATTAAAGCTGACATTCTGCACTTCAATCTCCTTTCAAACTCAAAGTGCTAGAGTACAGAACCAAAATAACAACAAAAAGGTGTGATGAATTATGGAGCTCACAGTAAGAGAAAGCTGGATGTTCTCTGATGCTGCTACAGACTGCAGTGCTGATACCACCCTACCAAACCTAGTCGTCACACAGCACAACAGGCAGACTGGGGGTTTGAGCTGTACTTCTGCTATAAATAATCCCTTCATGGCCATCCATTCAGCACAATACAATACATAGTATACAGAACACTGTGCTATTCTGGAGGCATGCAGAGCAGTGTGCTATTGAATATTTTTCCTAAATTGTAATCCTCCAAACGCTATTAATTCTTTATAGCCTATTATACACTAAACACTAATTAAATTAGTCCAGAATAGATGGGTTTCAGCATTTTCTTTACAGAACTGTGATTACACTTTTACAGGACTGTGATTTTCTGTGTCCCTTCCAGAACAGTTGATATAGTAACTTGACTTCTTAAGTTCATTTAACATCACATCTGTATGCAGCAGCTTACCCATTCCAATCCAACACTACTATGACATGGGACAATACAGGAATCCAAATGAAACCTACTGCTCTGAGACTTTAACGCAGCAAATGAAACCTACTGCTCTGAGACTTTAACGTAGCAAATGAAACCTACTGCTCTGAGACTTTAACGCAGCAAATGAAACCTACTGCTCTGAGACTTTAACGCAGCAAATGAAACCTACTGCTCTGAGACTTTAACGCAACAAATGAAACCTACTGCTCTGAGACTTTAACGCAGCAAATGAAACCTACTGCTCTGAGACTTTAACGCAGCAAATGAAACCTACTGCTGTGAGACTTTAATGCAATCCAATATTCAGGAAATGTACACTTGTATGAATTTCTTGTTTTGTGCGATTTTTTACATATTGCCGTGAGAACAGCCTGAATGAGACCTACCGCGCAGAGTCTTCTACACAGAAACCCAAATGAAATCTACCGCACAGAGACTTTAACACAGGAATTCAAATGAAACATATTGCGCAGAGACTTTAACACAGGTATCCAAATTAAACCTACCGCGCAGAGACTTTAACACAGGATCCAAAATTAAACCTATCGCGCAGAGACTTTAACAAAGGAACCCAAATGAAACCTACAGTGCAGAGACTTTAACAAAGGAACCCAATTGAAACCTACCGCGCAGAGACTTAAGCACAGGAATCAAAATGAAACCTACCATGCAGAGACTTTAACAAAGGAACACAAATGAAACCTACCGCACAGAGACTTTAACAAAGGAACCCAATTGAAACCTACCGTGCAGAGACTTTAACACAGGAACCAAAATGAAACCTACCGCGCAGAGACTTTAACAAAGGAACCCAAATGAAACCTACCGCACAGAGACTTTAACAAAGGAACCCAATTGAAACCTAATGTGCAGAGACTTTAACACAGGAACCAAAATGAAACTGCAGCGAGCAGGCAAATTGAAGCCGCTCTCATTCCCAAGAGAGTGGATGATTATGTTTTTCTAAATAAATTAAAGTGTGAGCTCCAGTGGCTAATCAGCCAGGCAGACAGGACAAGCCATAATATTAATATGGATGTGGAGTGGCTGGGTTGATATTTATTTTTACTGTGAAGCATATAGGCTGGGTCTCACAGATGGATAATATATTGGCATATTAAAAAATAATAATTGGTATGTTCTATGGATATTTTTGTATACATATATACAAATATATATTATGTGTCTGTGTATTTTGTGCATATAAATATTTACATGACTTGATTTAGGTCATTTGTATTTATGTACATACTAATTGTCTTACATAATGAAATATATTTACATACATTCACTATTTTGATATTGTAATGCACTTTTGATGTACACATTGAAGCATGATCATGATATGGTGGAAGGTACTATGACCAAAATATAAGGCTTTGGTCTTTATTGTGTCATGCAGTTCCACCAATCTTCCACCAAGACCATAAACCCTCACATCACACACCTAGGTAATATACTAACCCACACAGCCTATCCCACCAACCCGAACTGTCACTACTACGGTTGGTACAAATGAATGTCCTGAGCAATTCCCACACAAACTACTCGAAATTGAAGACATACACAACCAATGCTCCATACAACACCCACCACTGCAACATTTATACACTAATCGGATGGCATTCACTACACATCTGGCAACAAACACATTGGTATCATGTTATTTACAAGTGTCTACTTGGCAAAACCACACTTTACATAAGATATTTCATCTCCAAATCTGCGTTTGAGCAGGTATTCCTTTCTGATTGCCACAAAAGCCTGCAACTCCTTCGGCTGCCTCTCCTTCCAGTTCTCCACTGCTAATGATTGGAACGTACTGCAAAAATCATTCAAACTTTAATTCACTGTCCCTCTAATTACCTTCAAAGTACTACTATCAAATCCAATGTCAGACCATTGTACAAGTTGACTTGACTCGTTGTACATGCTGACCCTCTCTTCTTGGCTGTTAACCTGCATTTTGCACACTCACCCGCACAGCTGTCTTTGTATGTTTTGCACACTCCCTTTCCCACAGGTTCAGTCACTTTGCCACTTACTCTATTGTTATTTCTGCACTGCCACTTTGAATTCTGATAAATGTACCTGTAGCTCAGACCCCCAGTTTTTCCACTGACTGTATAGTATATTGCCACATCACTGTCTCTACAAAATATCTACCTCCATGTGCTGTTGTTGCACTGTACTTTAATCTGAAGATCTGCACACTGTATTCATGTTTTTATTATTTCTACTCTGTACTTTGTCTTGTAATGTATGTGTAACTTTTAGGTCTTCTGCACCTCAACGCTTTATCTTGGCCAGGTCGCCATTTCAAATGAGAATCTGTTCTCAATGTGCTTATCTGGTTAAATAAAGATTAAATTAAAAAATTAAAAACACAACAAACTGGTAAAATTAGAATGTGATCAGAGTTTCAAAATAGTCATAATGCCCATGAAAAGCAGTTAAGTTAAAAGACACAAAGCATGCTGGGATATTGGAACAATTGCTAATATTTCTTTTTGTTTAATAATCTGTGATTTTTCCTTAATTTTTCTCCCCTCCCAGTGGGTTTCCTTCTAACCCTGAATTGACAGCAGCTTCGAAACTCCCTGGACAGATGCGGGATGGTGAAGGTCACTCACATGGTTCACCAAAATACATGTCACCGAGATGGGCAATTCTATTCACACTGCTCATTCAACAGGGAAGCCTTTAGTTAGATCATGCACGAGATGATTACACTCACCAACTATACTTTTAACATACATGCGCCCGATCTAAACACAAGGAGTCACTGGAGAGTGATGTGTGCAAGGTAGATAATCTGACATATCTATCCTGACTTCCAGGCAAAGTCAGAGGCAGCCATAGTCAGGCTCGAACCACTGACTATCATGACATAACCTGTCCTGCAATACAGAGACTTAGCCTACTACACCACGCAGACCCAAATTGCTAACAGTTCTGCATTTACTATTTTTGTTTTTTACATTAATTGAAGAAAATAGTGGTACAGTAGTTATATATTTAATAAATTATTCGCGGTCATATAATTACAGTATATACCCTGTATTTTGAGTTCTCCCATATTGTTTATTTAACGCATAAGATTTATGGGAAGCCTCAGGTCTTGTTTATCAGAACCCTATAGCCTGGTTCCCACCAGCTCTGTCCTAGTTCATATTCAGACGGTAGAAACAACGAGAGGTGGGTATGTTCCCACTGCCGTGGAAAGTGCCTGGACATCTGAAATGGTCCAATGAGCAGTTTATATTTTCATGTGGTTCAATGTAATAACTGTATTTTATTGTGAAATGTTATGTAACAACTACCTAAAATAACATTAAATATTGCGGTGGTAGAACACGAACACCCACACCGATTTTACCCACAGTAAACTCTGAATTTCAAGATATCAGCACAGTTCCACTTGGACAACAGTACTGGCCCCTGTAGATAGAAAAGATTTAACACCAGCACTGGCCCCTGTTGATCAAAAAGATTTGACACCAGCACTGGCCCCTGTTGATCAAAAAGATTTAACACCAGCACTGGCCCCTGTACATGGGAGAGATTTAACTCCAGGACTGGCCCCTTTACATAGGAGAGATTTAACTCCAGCACTGGCCCCTGTAAATGGGGGAGATTTACCACCAGCACTGGCCTCTGTACATGGGGGAGATTAAACACCAGCACTGCCCCCTGTACATGGGAGAGATGTAACACCAGCACTGGACCCTGTATATGGGAGAGATTTAACACCAGCACTGGACCCTGTACATGTGAGAGATTTAACACCAGCACTGGTCCCTGTACATGGGAGCGATTTTACACCAACACTGGCCCCTGTACATGTGAGAGATTTAACACCAGCACTGGACCCTGTGGGGGAGAGTGGGCACCAGTACACCAGTATGCAAGGGGGACAGAGGGTGAAGAGTTAATGCTAGAAGCAGTTCAAGCAAACATCTAAGAGGAAAATGTGGTGCACATGCATGCTATAAACAGTATTGCATTAATTCAAGCAATTCATAGTAATGTACTGTATATGGTTGTCTCACAAGCTGACAGTCCTCCAGAGAGTTGACCAACTGGGCATTCTGGCAGGACAGGATGGATCCAGCCAGGTTGAGCATCACACAGACAGCCGACAGCAGCATGAAGAAGGTGATCTGTGGTGAGACAGAAGGGAGATGTAAAGAGATATAAGCAAACAGCAGACAAATCCAACAAAGCCATAACGGCATGTCCTCTGGGAAATCTAAGCCTTCACCAGCTGATTTAATTTTCCATTTAATTCAGCCTGTGGAATATTTCTTTGTCGTTAGGTAATCATTTGTTTGTTATTCTTGGTTACAGTGAGAGTAAAGGCTTCACCAATCAATATTGACTTATTGACTGAAAGCAAATTCAATCACAGAGTATTTATTTGTCACCTGCTTCGTTGAAAACAGGTGCAGACTAACAAAATGCATGTTTTGAGGGTGTTCTAGCAATGCAGTGTTATGGAGCAAATTATAGAAATAGATAATAGAATACCCTGGTACTGTTTGCTGTGTCTGCCATAGTGTAGAAAACAGCCATAATATAGAAAACTATGACTGGGTGGCTGGAGTTGTTTTGAAGGTTTAAAGGGTGAACAGAGAGTACAGGTGGACATTAGACAAACAGCCAAGTGAGGACCCCATGTTGAGTATCACCTGGGGCCAGCCAGGACCGGATTAGCAGCAGATGACCATGGGAATCAATAGCCGTTTTCCTAAAACTAATTAAGTCCATCTAAGATAAACCTAATCTGATTCACAGCTATCCCAGCTGCTGAAAGATAGACAAACAGATATATTGACATCTACGACTCTTTACATTGCAACTGGTAACGTTTTCTCTCACACTGCTTCCACAAAAATCTTTGGTATGTAGTGAACCTCGCAGACCGAAAACACAGATGATGGATGATCAGTTAAAAGAAGCAATCTCCACCTAATTCCTCAACCAATCCCCCCTCAACACCAGAGCTTCCCTGCAGCCTGACCGATCTGTGGTAATGTCCCTCTTCTCTGCATCATCACCAGAATTGCTACCTCCATGTTCCCCCTCTGGACCCCCATTAAAAATAACTGTCTTCATTTCATAGTTGACAACCCATGAGATATCAATCCTGTTAGGGGATCATCAGAGAACATTTGGGCTCTTTTAAATTGCAGGTTGAGGGCTATAGAATGGGTTAAAGCTGTCAGAGGCCTCCCTCAGTAGATTACGAGGCAGGGTCGGGTGCAGTATATCAGGCCTGGCCTTCGCCCACATATAGCCTGTCTGATTTACGGCCCTTGTCCTGATGCGGGGGCAGCACCTGATGGAACATTAACGCAGTACTGAGAGGGAGGGGAGAGAACAGGACACTTTTACTGAGAAAGAGGTCGACAAACGGACAGGAGCACAGATGGAGAGGAGGTGTTGCTGGGTGGAGGGACTGAGGGTGGGAGTGGTAGAGATCGAGCAATAAGAGCCTTTCATCATGACACAAAACCGAAAGATTGATATGTTGACCGTTATGGCTGAATGGAGATGGACTAGAATCTGAATAATGTTTAATCGTCACTTTTTTTTGTTACAAGGTGTGTTCCTATACAGTGAAATGCCTGTGTTTGCATTACGTCCCTATCGATGCCATCATTCTAGAAGAATAATAAGAGTAATAATAATGCAACAATACAACAATAATGAAAAACAAATAAAACTGTTTAGAAATCTTAAGGATTAGCAACGGCAAAAAAATATCTAGAATACACAGAGATTATTGAGTTAGCAGCAGAGCAGCAGGAGAAATACATGTCTACGTAGTCTTATGGCTTGTGGGTAGAAACCGTTCTTCAGTCTATTTGTGTGTGCATTGGTGTTCCGGTACCATTTAACACAAGGCATTAGATTGAACAGATTGTTGTTGCCCCGGGCCTTCTCCAGACCCCATGTAATGTAGAGCTCCTAGATGAGTGTGTGTTTGCCAGTGTTGGGCATTAACGCATTACTTAGTGATATATTACTGTAATATAATTACTTTTCCCAGTAACGAGTTGTGTAAGGGATTACAATTTCCAAAACAGTAATTGTATTACAGTTACTAATCCAAGTAATGTTCCATTACTGAATGCAGTGTCAGAACGCAAATAATTTTTTATAGGTAGGCCATGTGATGATGACGTTTACGCACTGGAGGTAAGCATGGGCACAAAAAGTTGTCTACTAGCCCAAAAAAAACTGAAGGATGGATGAAAGAGAAGAGGTACACTTTCAAGAGGTGGAAGCATTGTCATTATTTTGTCTTTGTCTCAGTCAAAGATGCAAAGAACATTGTCGTCCATTATACATTTGATGTGAGTAAGTAACATCTAATTTATTAAAGCATCTAATATGGCAGCACTGCAACGTCAAACTTGTAGCATGAATATAACCAAACGAACAAGGTGGACAAAATATCAGTCTAAATGTGGTGTTATGCAACTTTTTATGTTTTATTTGACCAGTGTAAACCATAGTTAAAAAGTCATGAGAGACTGTTGCTGTATTTCTTTTTTGTTATATACATATACTGTATATGGTTTGAGATTATTGTTGCAAAAAAGGATGGATTCAGTTTTAATAGGCTTGTCTATTCGGATATAAAAGCGAAGGTAATATAGTAATATAATGAGTAATATAACTAATTACTTTTGACATGAAGTAACAAGTAAAGAAATATTATTACTTTAAAAAGGAGTAATAAGTACAATGTTGTCACGAAATGTAAGGACTTTTATGTTTCGTGACATATTTGTTGTTTGTATTTAGTTTTATGTAAACTGTGGGCACTGGGAGAGTGGGAGGCACTTGATTACTCATTACGCAAGAAGGGGCTCTGGCTAAATACCCACGCCTGTGCGTAATGAGTAATCAAGTTGCCCAATTATCCCAGTGTTCCGGAATGGTTGGCGCGCATTATTGTAAGACAACTCCTGTCAAGGAGGAGAGGATAGCTGGAAATTCTGGAAATTATTTTATCCTGAGTGCTGTGCTGTTGTCTACCTAGTGAGTGTACATATTTGATTGAGCCTTCACCTCGTTAACGTTGTTGTTGAACCAGGCGTAATCTGTATATTACTTTAGTATCAGTGCCACGTTAGAGCACTTGTATGTACTATATAGACGTTGTGCATTTCCAATGGACTTTGTATTCAAAAGTACCAGCTCAGATATACTGTATATTTCCAGATCATCTTGTTCATTAAACATCTAAACGCTCCTCCCTGCTCTGGTCTCCAGTCGCTACCACACAGGACACAGCTTGTGGCTGTCTACCTGTGACCTGCCCCTTCGTGTGGATTCTCTGAAATTGTCCTCACGGGTCATAGGGCTCTTCTTAATCACCCATTTGATCAGTCCATTTGTAGTCTGCGTTGCCTTCCCGCCGGCCCTCGGAGTCTATCCCACCTGTATTCCATTCTCCCCTGTTCCCAAACCTGCTCCTTTACCCAGTCTTTATAATGGTCATCCTATGTGTACAGTGTGGCGTCTCCTGAGGGTCCAGACTGAGGGGTGTTTTCAGTACCTGGTTGACTGGGAGGTCTACGGAGCGGAGCGGGCATCCTGATAGAGACATCTTAGGCCCGTCCCTCATCACTGAATTCCACTGGCGCCATCCCGGTCAATCAGATACGGCACCAGTTAGGGTGCCAAGTTGTGCCCCTAGAATGGGGGGCGGGATCCTGTCACACCCTAATTCTGTTGACCTGTTTTTCATGGCCCCCCACTCCAGGTGTTCCCTTTATTCTGATTAACTCCTGTTTTTAACCTATTCTCTTTCCATATTCTGGTTGCTAGTTCATCTTGTGTGTTTCCCAAGTTGTCCCTGCATTTTGTTGTTTGCCCGTGTTTCCCAGTGTTTGTTATAAGATTACCTGTGTACCGAACCAGCGCCTGTTACAACTTGACCACTGCCTGCCATCCGCCTGTGCCTGAAGTTACCGGTTAGTGTCCAGAACCCTGCCTGTCCACACCTTCTGATTTGGGTATTAAAAACTGAACATTGCACGCCTGCCTCCTACGTCTGCATTTGGGTCTCAGCCTGAGCTGTGATAATCTGATGTTGTTTGTAAGCCCTGCCACTTTCAATGAGCATCGGAGCCAATGTACTGAGGGAAGGGGACAGGCATTATTCACTAACTATAGAATATGGATACAGAAATGCATTAACATGCTCGATCAGAAAATATTATAGAAATATTAAGAAATTGTATTTGTTTACATTTGTTAATATGGCTGAGGTTGTTGTAAACAGAAATGTAAAAAGAACAAAGTAAAAGTACTGAGATGGATTTACCCAGTTTGGGAAGTTCTTAAAATATACCTATATGACCGAGTAATGAGTGTTCATAAATAACTAGTAACCATAATTAATATTTTTGCTCTTTCTAGTCATTCCCTACATCACTGGTTAGTTATGAACTCACCTTAACCTGATAATATTTGTCTTAATTAACAACTTTACAATACAGAGATGAGTATGTTAACTTTGTACTTTGTACAATTCTGGTTGTACATTTAAGTCCACTGTGGTGTCAAAGCTAAGCTTCCAAAGCACTTGAGAGAAGATACAGTATAATACGATAGAACAGAAAACACCTAGAACCTTCTACACAGCTAGACAGACAGCAAAATTCAGGCACTTTGTTCATTATTATGCTAAATAGTTAACAACTTTGGTAAATTACTGTAATAGAAGATGTATCCAATGTAAAAAAAAATGAATTAATTTGTTTTTACACTGGCGCTGTGCTTTGCTGATAAACTGACCTGTTTGGTACTTCACAATGAATGGTGGGGCCTGAATTTTTTTTTCTGTATTCCAGACCTTGTAATTATATTTGAATTTGTATGTCCTTTCCATTTCAAATTCTTAGGTTTACAATTGTTCTTGACAAAAGACAGTTGACTTACCCATTATATGCTCTTAGAGAACACAATAAAAAAGGTATTCTCATGAAAGGCTGATATACACTACATTCATTGTATCTGTGCACTCTGTGAAGAGGGTGTTTAAATATGAAGGCAAATGCAAGAAGGTGCCTAAACATGGATCATAATGTATTCCTGTGTTTCATAGGTAATGACAACTCCCATAGGTGCTGTCAAAAATGTTCTTGAAAATCATTTTATTGCCCTTTTGTGTATGAGCTGGAAAAATGTATTTGTGTGTACCTTGGCAAAATTTTACAACGCATTCCAAATTATTATGCAAATAATATTTTACACAGATTTTTTCTAAATAGGCGATGCAAATGACAGTCAGTATAATTTTCAAGTCACCAACCGTTAGGGTATAAGCTCGAATTTTATTGAGCAAACCACCTAATGAAAACAGTATTTTTTTATTTTTTTCAACTCTAAATGCACTGTTCCAAATGAATATTCACAACAGAATTTCAAAACATTTCATTGGTTGTAAAGAACTGAAAATTGTCATTTGTTGAATTTGCAGCATTAGGAGTTCTTTACTACCATATTTACTGAAATCAAAAGCTATTTCAATCAAACACATCTTAACAGGGCAAGTTACATGTTAAAATAGATAGGACCTCTTCTTTGATTCTTGCATCAACTTGTGAGTTTATGGAGAGTTTCTTCTTGAATTTCTTTGCAGGATGTCAGAATAGTCTCCCAGACCTGCTGTTTTGATGCGAACTGCCTCCCACCCTCATAGATCTTTTGCTTGAGGATGCGCCAAAGGTTTTAAATAGGGTTGAGGTCAGGGGAGGATGGAATTAGTAGAACAGCTCTCGAATTTTAAATATTTGGGTACAATCATTGATGAGAAACTTAATTTTGGAAGTAACATAGAGCATATCCATAAAAAGGCAAGACAACGGTTAGGTCTTCTTAGAAAACTGAGAAGTTTTAACATTAGCACGCATACTTTATGTTATATCGATCAATGATTGAGAGTATTCTTACATATAATATTGTTTCATGGTATGGCAATCTTACATTAAAACAAAAGAACAAACTCTCACAAATAATTAATCAAGCAAATAAGATCATTTAACATAACAAGAGCAGCAACTTCAAGGCTTGTTTGATACTTCTATGGAAAAAACGGCGGTTGCGATTTTTAAAGACAATACTCATCCCCTTCATTCTACATTTCAACTGCTCCCATCAGGGCGTAGACTCAAAATTTCGTTGGCCAGAAGGAATGTGTATAAAAAATCGTTTCTCCCAATGGCAGTGATTATTTTAAATCGTACAGTTTTTTAAGATAATATTGTGTGTTATGGTTTTGAAACAGTGTCTAATTGTATAATTTACAAATTTTGTGTTTGTGCTGTTAATGTGCGATGTGCTTTTAAGAAGTAACTGTATCTATGTTACCAATCTCAAAAAACAAATTTCCGCTCTGTGATAAACAGACTGGACAATAAAGTTCAAATCAAATCAAATCTTCCCACTTTGAAAGGGTGAGACGGTTGAAAGTGGAGGACCGAGTGTCTCAGATGCAACTGGGTATG
>JACXGM010011227.1:0-25374 GCA_016801145.1 Umbra pygmaea | reverse complement strand
GTGTGTGTGTGTGTGTGTGTGTGTGTGTGTGTGTGTGTGTGTGTGTGTGTGAATATATCTGTGCATGTGAACAATCTGACGAATTTCCTACAATTTGAACTATTTTCGTATATGAAGGCAAAGCATACTAAAGATGAGTGTTTTTCATTATGCCCAACAGTGTGTACTTGGTTAGACATTATAGCAAAGCATAATAAAGATAAGAGTGTTTTTCATTTGTTACAGTGTTATTTGTTAGATAAAAATCTGGTAATATGAATGAAGTGTGTGCCATGTGGTGCAAAAGTTTGATTTTGATAATGCTATATGTAGTTTTGGTTGCAGTGCTTCATTTTGCAGGACATATGAGATATTTTGCAGTTTGGGTGTGTGGTTTTGTGAATTGTGTTGAGTATTTTGATAAAACCACACTAGTTTGCAAAATTGTGTTTTAGTAATTGGAAAAAACTGTAATATGCAATGCTCTAGAACATGAGCATGTAAACAACAATCCATATAATTTTCATTCCTTTCTTCCTTCCTTTACGAAGCAGTCAAGACCACTGTAAGTAAAGGGAAGAGATGTCTTTGTTCCCTCTTCTGGCAGATCTGCAATTTTTTTGAACTTCTGTAGTTCTTCTACGCTTGTAAATGTGTAAGGACATTTCCACATCCCAAGATCCATATTCCGTTCGCAAGCAACTTATTCATAGTCATGCCTCTTCCTTGGTGATAAACACTCTCATGATGATGTTTGACGAGCAGGGCTGACACATGAGATTTCTTCAGAAGAATTGCAGGATCTTTTACATCAGGATGCAAGGCTGATTGGTATAGTTTTCCTCCCACCCTAAGGATGTTTTCCTTATTCAAGGAAGCATGTAACTTGTTCAACTTGTTGCGTTTCAATGTAGGTACTTTTTGAGATTTGATTTTGTGAATGTCTTCAGCGAAGGCTTCTTCTTGAACCAGCTTGATAATGAAGATTTCAGCTTCTCTTCTTTCTTCAAGACTGGTTGCTTTGTTTGTTCTTGATTGAAGTCCCTTGAAATCTCTGACAAATCTCTGGAGCCTGGAGATGGCTCTCACTGCTCTGGACCAGTCAGAAAACGTAAGGAAGTTGTTTACTGTTGATTTTACTTCTTTTGTCCTGACTGTGTGGACGTAGGTTTTGCGAAGCTCGGGGTCAGTCGCTTCTACTTCTCCCACCATTTGCTCTTCAGGTAAAAGGATCAGCTGCCAAAGAAAGTCAGGTCCTATCAGCCAGTTAAACTCTCAGCTGAACTGCGCTCTGTTCTCTTGAGACGCAGTCGGCTGGGTTATTTTCAGAACTAACATGTTGCCATTGTTCAGGATTTGTGCTGGATTTTATGCGTTGGATCCGGTTTGCTACAAAGGTGTGAAACCTATTGGCATCGTTGTTCACATAGCCGAGGACCACCTTTGAGTCTGTCCAGTAACATTCTTGCAGGTTTTCAATCTCAAGCTCCCTTTTGACGAAGTCACCATTTTGGACTGAAGTCACAGCTGACGACAATTCAAAAAAGTCTTGGGATGGTTAAAGGCAAGGCAAGTTTATTTATATAGCACATTTCATACACATTGGCAATTCAAGGTGCTTTACATATACAGGAAAGATAAAAATTTAAAACAGATTAAAGATAAAATTAAAGCTATTCAAATGAAAGTTTTACAGCTAAGAAATAAAAGAGACTGAGCGAACCATACAAAATATAGTGCAATCGGTTCGGACTTAGCACAGTGTTCATTCAGTAAATGCGTAGCTAAACAGATGCGTTTTGAGTCTGGATTTAAAGGTGACTACTGTTGGAGCACATCTGATCTCTTCTGGGAGCTGGTTCCAGCTGCGGCTGGCATAGTAGCTAAAAGCAGATTCTCAGCGTTTTGTCTGAATCCTTGGTATCTCTAGCTGATGTGTAATCCTGATGATCTGAGTGGTCTGTTGTGTTTATATTCAATGACCATATGTGCAATGTATTGAGGTCCTAGGCCATTGAGTGTGTCACATCCGGCCCGGTGTGGGCTGGGATGTCAGAACTAACATGAACTCTAAGTCATTCAGTTGCCAGTATATGGTTGTTTTGGTTTATCGTTATGTTCTTAGTGTATTCAGTGCTGTGCATGGTGTTTTAGTTCTCCCCTTATAGTCTCTGTCACGATGTCCCTAGTGTTTTTGTGCTTGTTCTGTGTTCACCTTGTAGTGGTTTCTCCCCTATGTGTTTTGTTTTGGTTAGGTTCCCACTCTTTGTGTCACATGATCCCGTCACATGTTTTGGTGAGCCTATCAGTTCTGTAGATTAAGTCCCCACCTGCACAACATTTCCTCATTAGTTGGGTATTTAGTTCTGAGTGTGGTTCACTTTTTCTGTTCAGATATGTGGTTGTTCTTGTTTCTTGATGTCATGTTTTGATTTATACAGAGAGTTGTTTAGTTCCTCATGTTTGTTCTTGTGTTTGTTTCTGTTCAGTTCCTTCTTCCCGGTTTAAATAAATGTCCCACTATTATTGAACTGTGACAGAATGAACAACCTTTCTACAATGGAGACAGCGTCTTGGGCCAGGAGGGATCTCAAATTGTCAACTGCCTAATCTGGGAACAGGCCATGAGTATGGGGTACTCCGCCGAAGAGGTGACGTACGATGCCGACGGGGTAGCCATGTTTGGTTGTGGCTTGTGGCTGGAGTAGGATGAGCAGTTTTTTCCAGGGACGACGGGCAACCCCTCGACATGGAAGAGGGATATGCTTGGGATGTCGAGGAGGAGGACTGCTATTTCCGTAACCAAAAGGTACAGGGTGTTAGCCCCCTAGGTAGGGCTCCCCGTCTTAGCATTGGGGTTCCCCAGCCCTCTGCCAGTTCATCCAGCTCTCCTTACTCTCCCCTCTCCTGCATGGTCCCAGCAGCTTTCAGGCTAGCCACATTAGCTTTCCCATTAGCTCTAGCTCTCTGGTTAGACCTCCTACTTCACCCCGCTTTTCGTCTCCCTAATACTCAGGTTAAGGGTAGTAGTTCCCCGGTTAGGGCTCCCCGTCTGTATATTAGTAATCCTGTTAGCTCACAGGCTAACATTCTCAGCCCCGCTAGCTCCCAGGCTAACTCCCCTAGCTCTCAGGTCCAGGGCGGTGGTCCACCACACAGGGCCCCCGTCTGAGTGCCAGTTCCCCTAGCTCTCAGGCTAGTCATTCTCTTAGTTCTCAGGATAGCATTTCTCCTAGTTCCCAGGCTAGCAGTCTTTCAAGTTTACTGGCTACTACCCTATCTCCCCCACCTCTAGGGCTTCTGTCCAGGCACCTAGTTCTCAGGTCCAGGGTGTTAGCCCACTTTTTAGAGCTCCCCGTCTGAGTAGTAGGGTTCCTTAGGTTCCTGTTAGAGTAGTAGGGTTCCTTAGGTTCCTGTCTCCCATCAGAGACCCCATACTCAGAGTAGGCCTCACAAGGGGCCTCTGCCACCATCATAAGATGGCCGCCTTATCTCTCCCTGCTACACGGCAGGTCCCGCCACAGCCTTCAGTGGCCTGCTCTCAGCCACAGCCTCCAGCAGCAGCCTGCTCTCAGCCACAGCCTCCAGTAGTTGCCTGCCCACCGCCACAGCCAGCCCACCAGGCCGAGGCACCAGCTCCGCCCACCTCTGAGCCTCCCATTGCCACGGACTTGGAGGGCATAATCTTGGCTCCGCCATCAGAGTTCGGGGATAACGCAGCCATAGAGGAAACCGGACCCCATGCTCTGCCACCGCTGACGTCCGGACCCCCTGTGCCACCGCTGACTTTTGGACCCCCGGATTTCCTAACGTCAGACCCCCTGCCGCCAGGGCTCCCAAACTGCCTGCCGCTAGGGCTCCTAGACCCCCTGCTGCCAGGGCTCCCAGACCCCCTGCCGCCAGGGCTCCCAGAACCCCAGTCGTCCGGACCCCCTGCTCAGCCGCCGCTGACGTCCGGACTAGAGCCCGACCGATATGAGATTTTTGAATCCGATACCGATATCGATTTTGAATGGGAAAAATTTGCCGATACCGATACAACTTTTTCTATTAATATAGCTGAAATGAAAAATCTACATTTTCCTGCATGGATTATGCTTTAAACCAGACTCCAAAGACACTCAAAGCAGGGTATTCACGGGTCCTTAAAAGTCTTAAATAGTCTTAATTTCATTTTCCAGAATTTAAGGCCTAAAATTCTCTTAAAAAGTCTGAAATCTGATTTTCCAAGGTCTTAAAAAATTGTGAGAGTCATGCTAGTTTAATTATTTTGTATTTTGTTGAAGGAAACCATAAGCGCTTTTCTGAGCAACTTAAAAATTGCTGGCAAATTACTGTACAGTAATAGCAGGTGATTGCTGCTGCTCCGTAGGCTTACCTCAAATCAACTCAGCTAATTTGTTCATTAGATAGCTTATCAGCTTTGTCTGTTTCTGAGTGTTATTTAGGATATTTTTATTTGTGTCCTTGCAATGTTGTTTACTATAATGTTCTTGTGATCAGTATTAGATAAATGTAAATTTCCAGTCTCATTTTGTTGCATTTAGCAAATGTGTATTATGCGATTCATATTACTTTTGAACAATTCCTTTTAGCAACTTGAGTCGTTTGATCTGCTGTTCGTGATTCTGCAGACTTAATTATGCACAGTCTATCATGCGCACGTACAAATGCTGCAGGCAAAATAGAAAATAAGATACATTTAGAAGTGTTACTTTACTTAATATAATGAAATAAATAACTTATTTGCAAATATAATTAAAACAAAGACATCACTTTTTAATCAAATCCAAACATTCAAATGAAGTTTTGCGCTGGTCACCCTCAAACTAACCATTCAATGTGCGATTTCCAAACAATTACCAACACAATTTAATTAAATAATTCCTGTTGGTATTGGCTATCATAATAATATGCCAGTGCGTATCTACTGCTGCTTATCACATTAGGCTAGCTTGTTCACAGGCTGGCAGCTTGCTGGTTCGTCATTCAAATGGTTCGCTTACTTTGCCGAAATAGGTCATATACCTTCTCATAATAGCTTTCTCCTGACTGGAGAAACCATATTAATTCGACAACACACAACAAAGAAGAAACTAATTTATCTCAACAACCTTTCGAAGGTTAATGGTTTCGCCCCAAAACTGCGGTGCTCGCCAAAACAGCTGTTATTGCTAGGTATTCATTATAATAGCGTGCTACCGGTCCCAGAAAGCTAACATTAGTTACATAGTTAGATAAAGTAGATGTCATGGAAATGGTGAAACGCAGGTGTTGACATTCTCATGTTTTGGAAAAAAAATTTATGCCAGAGCTTGAGTAGGAAACACTGCAGGCATTCTTTTCTTCAGCAGCTTGCATCGGTACAGCAGTTAATACAGTAACTAAATATGGCCATAGCGTCTATCTTATAACCCCAAAAGCCTTTTTATGCAATGTAAAACTTTGTGTGCATTTTGTGTGACTCATACACAAGAAAGCTGGTTTTCAACTCACCTTTATAAGCAGCTTGTTTTGAGCAGCTCTTTCATCCCCACTGTTTTAATCTTTTTAAGATAATGTCTTCTTGTAATGCTCAAACCTATATTCAGTGAAATAGCGCCCTCTTCCGGACAAATAAGGAATTGCAAACAAATATCGGTCGTTATCGGTGGAAATATCACCGATACAAATATATCTGTAAACTACTAATATTTACCGATAATATCGGTCAATGAATATATCGGTTGGGCTCTAGTCCGGACCCCCTCTGTGCCGCCTGACCCCGGACCCACTGACCTGCCTGTCTGGGGGGCCTCGGGTTCTGCCCTCCTACCTTGTCTCCACAGGCCCCCGGCTGAACCACCACCTGGGTTGCTGCGGGAGGGGGGTTTGTTGTTGGGACTGAGCCGCCCTTGGTTTTATAGCTCGCCTCTGAGTTGCGAGCCTTGGAAGGGAAAGAAGCAAACTCACTACATTTACTGTCTGAGAGCATTTCACTGGGAATGTGACTTGGGGGGTTTGTTAGTCTCTCTACAGTAGCAAAGAGAGTGCATGTGCTGTTAAAGTTGCTGTTTAAAATATTTGAAAAAAGGTCTGTCTAGCTTTGCGTAGTTCTACACTGAAAGCATGAAGTGTGTTTTTATAGATGTCATTATGGACTTCAAGTTTTGTCTTCCGCCACATGCGCTCAGATTTTCTGCATTTTCTCTTCATATTTTGTACTGCTGTTGAGTTTCTCCAAGGTGCTTTTTGTCTGCCATTTTTCTTCCTGACTTTCACAGGAGCAATATCATCAATTGCACTCTTAACTTTTGAGTTAAAGGAATCAAGTAGAAAATCAACAGAGTCCGCAGATATGCTTGGTGTTAAAGAAAAAGCCTTCATAAATAGCACCCTAGTGTTTTCATACAGGCATCTGTTTTTGACAGACACAGATATAGCTTCAATTTTAGGAGAGATCAATATCAAAGAAAACACAGAAATTATCAGATAGTGCTACATCCTTAATAATAATCAATTAAATGTTAAGGCCCTTACTGATAAGTAAGTCTAGAGTGTGTTAACGGTTGTGTGTGAATCCATGTACATGTTGAGTCAAATCAAAAGTATTTAAAACAGCTATGATATCTTTCGCCATATTGCTTACTACATTATCTATGTGAATGTTATGTGAATCCCCAGCAATAGCAAGACAGTCAAACTCTGAGGAAGTTGTTGATAGCAATTCGGTAAAATCCTCAACACCTTTTAAAGGTCCCATGGCATGCTCATTTTGGATTAGTTTATATTGGCCTTAGTGGTCCCCTAATACCAGTGGTGGGCCGTGCATTTTACACCTAGGCCTTCACTATCTTCCCAAAATGAAAACGCATTATAATAACCTCACAATGACATTCTAGGGCTATAGGTTATTGTCATTCGGCATATAACGCACCCCATATTCAAAGTGAAGATAAGTTTATTCCACTTGATAAAGGTTATTTAACACATGCCTCAACATCTATGAGACTTACAATACACTAATTTACCCGACACGACTGAAACCATAAGAATGTAAAAATACGCATTATTAAACGCACATCCAGGTTTACCACGCACACTCAAAGGCACAGCCCACTAAGACCCCTGAATCTGAACCACAGACCTTATAAATACGATCTGCACATGCTTCACACCAGTAGTGATCTAAAACAAGGAGTAATAATTAACAAGTATTAACAGGTCTGGCGCCAGGATGAAGTGTGTCTGTATATCTCCCCCTACATGAATACAAATACAGTACATGCACTAAGCCCCGTTAAGAATCTTTAAGGCTAGGGATGGGCCGATACCACTTTTTATGGAACGAGTACAAGTACAGAGTATTTCATTTTGGGTACTTGCTGATACGAGTACTGATAGGAGAACTTTAATGAACTATGCCAAATGTCACATTTATCAAGCTAAAATCTGCTATATCTTAGATGTTGATCAGCCAATTCAAAATGTAGAAAAGTAAATATTCCTACATGTCCAGAAGAACATAATTTACATTGCAGGTCGAGAATGTGTAATATTTATTAGATGTCAATGGTTTACGTCTCCTTCCCTAATTAAGTGAGAGAAACACGTTTGTAAACACGAAAGCAAAAGGCGTTTGTGTTCGAATTTGCCCTAACTAAGCATTGCAGAAGTTTTGTGTAAGATGAGAAAGTCTGTTTGAAGTGACTTTCTCCAAAACAGGGATAATTACCTAATCATATTATTCTGTTAAGGTATTTTATTGTTTTATTATAATTGGTACACAATCAGCTGTACTATCAATGTAATCTATTGAACAAAATATAAATAGGCTACATCATATTTCTTTTAAGTTATATTTATTAACGTTAGTATGTCGGAACTCAGAAATACCACTATTTTGTTCACCCAGAAGTTTTGCAAACTACCGACATTTGTCTTTCCTCGCTGAAGGTGGCTTTCAGAGGCTAGGTCCGGGGCGTTGCTCATGCCGTTTTCTACAGTTACAGTATGCACCGAATTGCATCCTTCATTCTTTCCTGTACTTAAATGTGCTGGTATCGGCCCATCCCTAGTTAAGGCCCTGCTAGTAAAAATATATAAAAATCCATCAAACTCACCAAAGATGCTCATTATTTGAAAACGAAGTCCTTTCTCTTTTAAAAAGAGTTCTATGACGCTGTTGTGCAGCACGTTAACTTCCAATAAAATATCTTGCCCAGTGCTGAGAGTCGATCCTGCCCAGTCCTATATTCGCCACCAAAGTAACTTCTTCACCTCCATCTGCCATTCTGCTAACAATCTAAAAATTGAAAGTTTAAAGAAATCGGAGAAGGGAGAGCTAAGCTGGGAGAGCTAAGCTAGTTGTTGTTCGGATGGCGAACTTGAACAGCCTCTCCTATCAGCAACAGAAACGATGCTGACGTAAGGCTGGCAGAAATGCTTTACTTGGTCAAAGAACACACCCAACATGGTAAAGTCGAAATCTGATTGGTTAAAAATATGACAATCAACAACATGGTCTTAATGGGCTTCAACAGCAGACGGCATTCACTTGGAATTCTGAATGCCCTAGTCTACTCGGAGACAACACAGATGAAAAATGTTATTGGATAAAAGCTTTCATTTATATGAGCTGCGCTAAAAGCAAGGCAACTGAAAAGAACGTACTGTAGCAATGAAATCACCATATAGACTAATTTAAATGAACTTTGTAAAATATATATTAAAAAATATATTAAAGAAGTACAAAAATACATTTCTGATTCTGATTATCTTTGGGCCTGCAGAGAAGGCCTTGCAGGCCCTGACGGCCCACCACTACCTAATACTATATCTGAAGTCTCTTTCCGAAATTCAGCCTTGGTGCAGAATTACAGCCACTACCAGCCAGTCCCACAATGAGCTTTCCTTAGGACGTGCCGTTTCTGTGTGTGTAGCTTTAAATTCTAATGAGGAGGAGCGAGGCGGGGTAAGGTGGAGGTGGGTGTGTGGCCTTGACTAGCTTGTAGCCATGGTACAATTTACAGTGAATATATCGCAATTCGATCGTAGACACGCAGTCATTCAGGCTTTCCAGTTTGACTAAAACTAGATCTATGAAATGATAATGTTAATACATAATTTTTTTGTTTACATATTTTATATTTCATACATCTTAAAAGTTATTACAATTTATCTTATTACAATTATATCAAGCTCTGCAGAAACCTGCTAATAAGCCATTGTTTTGAATCAGGTGTGAAGGGGAATAACATGAGCGGGCCCATATATTTAGGAAGAGTTAACAGGCCATAATTATCTCCTCACCAGTAAAACGTTATAACTACTGCGGTCACGTAGCTGGTAAAAGACAGCTGTATTTGTCTGTAGTAGGGTGGCCACCAGACATTCGTAAATATTCGGGACATTGTATTGATAATCCAAGCAGTTAAAGTTCAGTGCCTGTAGCCTCATTGCTGTAAGGTGCCTCAAATTTATCCATTCTCATCTGATCACACTGGTTTGCAGAGGTGCACACTTAATCATTCCAATGAGGGGAAAGGCAGATATTGCATGCGCCACAACACCAACAGCAGAACGGTTATTTAAATAACAAAGATGTGTACAACACAGTGCGTGTATTCACATATACTTGGTGCTATCTACCTTTACATTAGCAACAGTAAGGCTGTTGGTTGTTAGCTACGGAGCTAGAGTTACAGCCCCATTCTAAGGTTAACAAGCTAAGTAGTAACCATACACAGTAAAGCACCAAAATGATACAGCGTTAGTTAACTTACTTGCCAAGGAGAGTCGGTACTGATCCAGACTTTAATTTCAGACGTTCAGCAAGGACAGCACTGTATTGGAAGTTGTGTTGGCGCATTACCTAAATGATATTAACCCACTGGTTCTTCAGAGGTTCAGATGAAGGAACTAAAAAAATACTTTTGTGTTCTTTTGTACATCCAAACACTGAGCAACTGCCATGCTTCACTCGTTTGCAAGCCATGATGTCTCTCAAGGAAAAACAATATTTGCGTGGTTGTAGCTGATTTACATTCTACATTTTACATTTTCAACCTGAAAATGGCGATCAGGTTGTAGCTGATCGCCATTTCTAGCCAATGGGGGAACATAGGCAGGCTAGATTAACTAATATTAATGTTAAAAAAATTCATAAATTGAAATTTTCATGCCATGGGACCTTTAACACAATTCCCAGATATTCGAAAGACAGGTAATTCCCAAATTACACTTGCTTACATTGATAGACATCTTTAAAAAGGGCAGCTACACCTTCTCCTCTCCTAACCGTTCTGCAGACACTCATAAAATTAAAGTTAGGAGGGGCTGTATCATTGAGGATTGTTGCACTGCAGCTCTGTTCTAGCCACGTTTCATTTAGAAGTTAAAAATCTAGGTTGTTTGTGGTTATTAAGTAATTGAATAAAAGTGATTTATTATAAAGTGAACAGATATTTAAAAGTGCTAATTTAACAGTGGAACTTCTCCCCACAGCAATCTTAGTTTGACATGTAATAGGCATTAGATTGAATGGGTTTGCTATCTGGCTTGAGAGAGCCCTAGACTTTATATTATGTAAAAGAACAGGAATAGAGAAAGAAAAAGGCAAACTGGGTTCCCGCTTGTTGTGTAAACATTTGATACTGTGATAATAGCGGGGACCCGACACATATCACTGAGAGCTGTTTTCAGTTGTTTTTGGTTCACCTAAAGTATGGCGCTGTGGGAGGGGCCAAAGCGTTCTCACAGGTGGAATAGGGAGAGCTGGAGGGTCTCTGTGCTTTCTGGTTGATATCTGGGGGCTCGCAGCAATAGAGTGGGATAGTTTGATTCCAGCATAAACCAGAGCCTCAATTCTTTCGGAGAAGGTCAAAAGCGACTGGTTCTCTGGTGTCACCAGAGAATGGCTTTCCTGGCTGTTTTCCACAAAGTTGTCCTTGGAATCTTGGAGCACTTCTAATATGACACAGTCTGTCTGTGGTGAGCTATGTGGACAGGACTCAGCTGAGTTTTTGTCCATAAGCACTGATTGTTGTGGCAGCATGGTGCTATCATTGTCCTTGTGGGATGTGTCAATGGCATGTTCATTTAGGCGATGAAGTGAGGTCCTGTGGTCATTCGTAAGTAGTAATTATTCTGAGATCACCCTGATAGGAGAGTATTGCTGTGTATTTTCTATTTCCTTCTTTGGTGAATCTATGGAAGAATGGAGGATATTGTATTCCAGATGACCTGCAAGCATTCGCAGTCCAGAGTTGTTTAGATGAATCCCGTCCCTTTTAAAGAGATTTCTTCTCTCCCAGAACAGGTCGAAATTGCTGATGAAATTCAAACCCCTGGAAGCACATGTGGAAACTAGCCAATTGTGTAGTGCTAACAGTCTGCTAAAGCGACCTATCCCTTTACTAACTGTTGGCAGTGGGCCTGATATATACACTTTTGTAGACTCTTGTAGAGATTCAAGTGTGTCAAACAGGCCAATTAAGTCCTTTTTTAAAAATGCAGACTGCTGATTTAAAGTGTCATTTGAACCTATATGTATAACAATTTTGTCAGCAGTGTAGCTTTCGAGGATTTCTGGTAGTTTCTCAGTTATCTCACTGACAATTGGGTATGGGAGACACTGTGTTATCATACTCTTACTCCTTAATGTGCTGATTTTCGAGTCCCCAATGAGTATAGTGTTTGGGTGTTTCAGCTGTGTAGCCTGTGTGAGAGCTTGATGAATTGCCCCTCTGTCATTTTGTGAGAAAGGCAATAACATTAGTTCACTACATTGGTTGACATAGACTAATACTTCTACTAGGATGTGCAAGATTAGTCAACTAGTCAATTAAACAATACTGCTGCGAGTCGACTTGGTATTAGTTTACTTGTTTTTGCACTTTTACCGCTGGCTTCACAGACAAGACTTAAGTCTAGTCCTACTAAAATGAATGTTTGAGCTGTCTTTAACCAAAAAGCAACTTGCCCTGGCATATCTTAATATATGTCAAAGCCATTGATTGTTTTGTTTAATGTAATTTTGCATAAGCTTTTTTCCCTTGTTATAACATTGGTTGAGTTAGCGCTATCAGCCGAATGGCTTAGTGCAGGCGCTAATGGAACCAAGGATGAATCTCATAAATTACCCCACTAATAATGCCTGGAATGGTACCAAACTTCTACAGTAGTACAAATAGGTTCTGTACTTATAAAACGAGTCATTAAAAAGTTTGTAAGTACACCAGAAGTATATTTAAATAAGACTTGCCTGATAGCTGCTACTCTCGGCTGCTACCGCGACCCCGCGAGACCCTGGGGGATCCCACGATATCCCGCGAGATCATGCACAGAGCACAACATGATTTGCCTAGCAGCCGAGAGTAGCAGCCATCAGGCAAGTGTTATTTATTAACACTTGAGTCATTACTAGTTAGTTTCCATGATCTTCACTTTAGAATACAGATCCAAATAATGAGTAATTCCCATAGACGTATGTAGTAACACCTCAGTCATTACTAGTTATTAACCATTAAATTCATTTTAGAATATGGATCTAAATAATTAGTAATTCCTTCAGAAATATGTAGTAACACTTGAGTCATTACTAGTTAGTTACTATGATTATTACAGTAGTTACTAATGAAAAGCCAATCCTAATGTGTAGAATCTTCTAATCATTCACAAGATATTCACATACACATGTTATATATGAGCTAGGAGACATACATAAAACATATTCACACACACATGTTATATATGAGCTAGGAGACATACATAAAACATATTTTTTGAGAGGTAGGTTAAATAAAAAAATAACTATATGTGGGATTTGGATAGCTGATGACTCAATATGTTCCAGTAGTCACAATGACTCTAGTGATTCAATATGTTCCAGTAGTCACAATGACTCTAGTGATTCAATATGTTCCAGTAGTCACAATGACTCTAGTGATTCAATATGTTCCAGTAGTCACAATGACTCTATTGATTCAATATGTTCCAGTAGTCACAATGACTCTAGTGATTCAATGCCAGTCCAGAAGAATGCCGGAGAATTGGTCACAGGACAAGTAAGGTTCTGACAACTGCATTTAAAAATCTATTTCTTTAAAATTATTCAGTTGATAAATAGTTCTCTATAGGGGACAGAATAAGCTAATTACTGACAGCTTTCCCAAATCATAAGTCTGCTATGCTATTACATATTGATAATGTAAACAACCTTGTGTATCTGTTTACAGTAGCAGTTAAAATGGTAATGTAGTGCTAGTCATTTGTACTGCATTAGCTATTAATTAGCTTTGCATGAATTATGAAACTTAGTTAGTTCTCTGGGAAGCATTAAAAAATAGTAGATATTGATTAGATAATAGTGAACTACCACTTTCATCTGTGCGCTATTACTTACTAATTTGTTAATCAGAGTTTCTTGTTATTAATAGTAGTTACTACTAGGGATGCTCATATTGACCGTTTAACCGTTAACCGAAAGTAAAAAAATTGACCGATTAATACTATCAGTTAAACGGTTTAGTGTTAAATCACGTGGCGCGTTGACACACGCAACCAGCCTGGCGCTTTGTTTGAAAGATGGGGAGATATAGCTAATGAGGAGCGAAAACTACCGGCTGCCTGTTTTGCGCCTGCAACGTGTTCTCCATTTAAAATTACAACCCTTGGACATTTATGATGACTGTGATATTAACTCGCGATTTCATTTTGTCATGTACAGAAACGTATAACGCTATAGTATTGGGAGGCATATACATATTATTTTATCGGCTATTATGCATCATGCTCCTGTACGTATATTCACTCACCTAAAGGATTATTAGGAACACCCTACTAATACTGTGTTTGACCCCCTTTCGCCTTCAGAACTGCCTTAATTCTACATGGCATTGATTCAACAAGGTGCTGAAAGCATTCTTTAGAAATGTTGGCCCATATTGATAGGATAGCATCTTGCAGTTGATGGAGATTTGTGGGATGCACAAAGCTCCCGTTCCACCACATCCCAAAGATGCTCTATTGGGTTGAGATCTGGTGACTGTTATGGCCACTTTAGTGCAGTGAACTCATTGTCATGTTCAAGAAACCAATTCGAAATGATTTGAGCTTTGTGACATGGTGCATTATCCTGCTGGAAGTAGCCGTCAGAGGATGGGTACATGGTGGCCATAAAGGGATGGACATGGTCAGAAACAATGCCCAATTGGCACTAAGGGGCCTAAAGTGTGCCAAGAAAACATCCCCCAAACCATTACACCACCACCACCAGCCTGCACAGTGGTTACAAGGCATGATGGATCCATGTTCTCATTCTGTTTACGCCAAATTCTGACTCTACCATCTGAATGTCTCAACAGATATTGAGACTCATCAGACAAGGCAACATTTTTCCAGTCTTCAATTGTCCAATTTTGGTGTGCTCTTGCAAATTGTAGCCTCGTTTTCCTATTTGTAGTGGAGATGAGTGGTACCCGGTGGGGTCTTCTGCTGTTGTAGTCCATCTGCCTCAAGGTTGTGCATGTTGTGGCTTCACAAATGCTTTGCTGCATACCCCGGTTGTAACGAGTGGTTATTTCAGTCAAATTTGCCCTTATATCAGCTTGAAGCAGTCGGCCCATTCTCCTCTGACCTCTAGCATCAACAAGGTATTTTCACCCACAGGACTGCTGCATACTGGATGTTTTTGCCTTTTCACACCATTCTTTTTGAACCCTAGAAATGGTTGTGCATGAAAATCCCAGTAACTGAGCAGATTGTGAAACACTCAGACCGGCCCGTCTGGCACCAACAACCATGCCACGCTCAAAATTTCTTAAATCACCTTTCTTGCCCATTCTGACATTCAGTTTGGAGTTCAGGAGATTGACTTGGCAAAGACCACACCCTTAAATGCATTGAAGCAACTGCCATGTGATTGGTTGAGTAGATAATTTTGCACGCCCAATTTTTCAGTTTTTTATTTGTTAAAAAAATTTGAAACATCGAATAAATTTCGTTCCACTTCATGATTGTGTCCCACTTGTTGTTGATTCTTCACAAAAAATTACAGTTTCATATCTTTATGTTTGAAGCCTGAAATGTGGCAAAAGGTCGAAAAGTTCAAGGGAGCTGAATACTTTTGCAAGGCACTGTACATAGAAAAAGTCTTAGATGTTTGAGTTCTGCTCATGATAAATTGGGGCAAAAACAAAAGTGTTGCATTTATATTTTTGTTCAGTATATATGTAAACAACAAATTTGAATGTTCAGGACTTTATTGCATTATATTGTATTCTATTTTAAGCATACTTGATTGATCTTAATACTTACAACTCAATGTGAAGAACAAAAATACACATAATACCGCAACAACAAACCTGTTTAGGCGTGACTTAAAGAGATTGAACAGACAAACATCTCAAGATTATTGCTGAATTAAAAGGAACAGTCAGAAATTCCTCCTGGAAATGTTTGTTTGAGATTATTATTAACAAAAATGGGGCTGACCAGTTATAAAGGGTTAATGTACTTTTTCAACCCTGCACTGTGAATGTTTACACAGTGTGTTCAGTAAAGACATGAAAACCTATAATTGTTTTTGTGTTATTAGTTTAAACAGACCAACTTATACGGATATCCACGTAGTTCTACAGGATTCACATACTTTTTCTGCCACTTAATTCTTTTAAGAGGGTAAACTACCAAGACTGTAAATATAACTAAATCATATGTATTCAAATCACATTTTTATCAATGTTCAGATCATGTTTAACAAATGTAACAGAGACAGGTAATTATACAGAAATAGTGGGAGTGGGTAGAGCAAACATTCCTAGAAATGAAGTTAGTTTTGTAACCCAAAACATATGTTAGTTAATCCCTTAACATTATAGATCAACTTCAGCTTAATATATGTTTACATTTATTTTCTAGACATTTAGCAGATGTTCTTACCCAGAGGGACTTACAGTGTATACAGGGACATCCCCCTGAAGCAACTTAGGGTAAAGTGCCTTGCTCAAGGACACAACGGGATTTGGCACAGTCCAGAATCAAACTGGCACCCTTCTGACTACAAGTTTGACTTCATAACCACTGAGCCATCTGACTACCATAAGATAATGCTTGTGTTGCCTTTTTGTAATTCCAGGTTGTAGTTTGATAATTTTAGTATTTATGTATAATAACAGACATAAAGGGTTAATGATAAAAGTAATACATTATTTTGATTATTTACAATAATATATTTGATGTTTGATGTTTTTCTATATCTACTACAGTTTTTTGTAACTTTAGAAATAATTGAGACTGAGTCATCAAAATGTAATTATCATATCTTTACAATGTAGGTAGATACAAAAGCGATATCCAATTAAACTAATTCCAAATCACTAAATGCTATGCAGTATGCTATGAAGTGACACCAATGACATACAATGCCTTCCAAATATTTAGACCCCTGACAAATGTTCTTATTACTCAGTTAAAAATGTGAAACTTTAAATGTCATTCTTTTTTACATTTGATTTTAAAATGCTAATGTGCAAAATCAGTTATTGTAAGGCTACAAAACTTTGGAAAATATTTGTAAAAATATATATACTAGAAATGTTGTTTTCAACCTAGACACATTGATATTTGGTAGAGCCAACGTTTGCTGGAATAATAACTTTTTTTGTGTTACTATGTACCAACTTTTCATATTATCAGAGTGTCCCATTCTTTGCTCCAGGTTATTAAGGTGTGTTCGAGGATGTTGGTTTTTAATCAGTGACACACATTTTAAATGGGATTTAGATCATGATTTTGACTGGACCATAATAGGACATTCATGTTTTTGTTCCTGAGATATTTGAATGTTGCTTTGGCCTTGTGCTTGGGATCCTTCACCTAATGAAATGTGAATGTCCTTTTAAATCATATTATAAAAGATTTGTGCCACTTATCTCTTAAATTATTGTTACCGTATACTTAATTATTAAATCAGGTATTTGTTCTGTTTTTCATTTTGATTAATTTGGTTCTCAAATGTACAGCTCTTTCAAACCTACTTTTATAATCCGTGGTTCGCCTGCAGATGGAGGTAAAACCCCACAAATGAATCGGTCAATGTTGATGGTGGAATGGTTAACATGGGGCCGCCCTGGCCTTGGTGACTTTCTTTCTTTTAGAACATAAAAAACGAAGGACTGAGCCGCAAGACGGGTGGAAGGCAGAAGATAACGGGATGTAGTGGAAAATAATAGAGCGAACGCCAATGCTACACAATATGTAGTCTCCCTCGTCAGACATAGGTGTATTCTATAATACTTTGATGTAGCCAGACAAGATTTTAATCGCTTTTTTGTAACATCTGCAATGATGCGGTTCATGGATTTGAGCAGAACCGCGGCGATAGTGCTCTGTGTTTTGGGATGCAATGTGTGGGAAGCAGTTACCAAAACCCTACAGGAAGACAACAATCTTAAAGGTATTGTAATTTAGATGGGTCGTTCAATTCAGTAAAAGTGATTGTGTTGTTTTGGGCAATAGGTTGGTCTTGCTAGCCAATATAGCGGGCTGTAGCTAGCGATACCTTGGCTCAGTCACTATGGAAGTCTGTAGAAAAGAGCTATCTTAGTTGGCTAATAAAAGCCTTGATGATTACAATTGGCAAGTAATCTATCTAGCTTTATGTGGCCGGTTATTCGACTAATATAATTAATATTGATTGATTCATTTGAGATGTAAGTTTCTTGAGCTGAGATTCTTCATGTAGTTTTTCCAAGTGTCCAAATATCTGTGGTTGTACTGTAAACACCCAGGGTGTCATTTAACTTTGTTTTAATCATCTGAATATAGATCAAACAAAAGCACCTTATCTACTGAACTGTTGATTATTGTTGTTGTCAGTCATGAGTTAGTAGTATGTCAAAGTAAATAGCTAAGTATTATAAATTATTTTATTTTCACTTTTTTTTGGTTCAGATTAGATGGACACGTGATTTGAAGATCCCCCCCCTCAAGATGTTGTATTGTTTTTTTAATGAGGTTATTTTTGGTATGAAATTGAACCACATAATTAGATGCTAAGCTGTAGTCAGGTACACACCAGTGATGTACAGTAAGTGGGAGGATTGAATCTCGCACACTCATTTATATGTGGGAGGAAGAGAGCGAGGAAATACATACACACTTACTATGTTATAATTGTAAGGACCAGAAATAAATTCCATTTAATTGTATTTCCTTAAGACTTAAAGATGTAGTCTTGGACTTTTGCGATAATTTTTCTTTCCAGATAGATGTGTAATATGTTGTTTATGTGCATAATCTATAATTAGAATAACAATCATATAAATAGCTATGAAATTCCAAGTTTGAAAGCCAGCTATTGTGACAACATGGTGCATAAAATGGCACAGCCACATACATGACTGGCCAAAAATCACAGACTGCATGTTTAAACCTTATCTCTAACCCCAATTGTGAGTCTGAAAGGTAGCATTTGCTATGGTCTAGGCTTGGCCAGTGGTCTATGAACTGCTGCTGCATATAGGTTCAAATCAAGCCGACTCTTCTGTCAGCTAATCTCTCTCTGTCTTTAAACATTTTCATGCCCAATAAAGCATGACATTCCTGGAAACAATCCAGTTCCATGGTGCAAAAAAATCCCCTAAAAACACAAGGCACAAATCCATAATTTGTACCTCGTGAAATTTTTCAGTAATTTTGTTTGCACTACATCTAGCATTTCCCTTGCCCAGCCCATTTCCCATTTCCTAAACGAGAAGTTTCAATGTGACACGACCGTGTGTAGAAGTAGATGACAGCTTTTCCCTGTGCGCAGCAACACCTGGATACAGACATTTTAGCTGACAAGCTAGATTGAATATAAAGACTATATCACTGGACACAGGTATTTGCGGTGTTCACTGTACCTGCTGACTGGAGTCTCAAAGCAATATCCCATAATAGCAGTATGTGTAGCTAAGCTATTTACAAAACAGTCTGTAATGCCTTGCTACAAACAGAAGTGAAATGGCAGCATGCACACTTACAAAGCAAAATCACCAGTGTTAAATCAACTCTGAGAGTGTTAAGGTAACACTCTCAGTGTTATATTTAAACACTGAGAGTGTTACTTTGATTTAACACTGGTGATTTTGCTGTGTGCCATTTGACACATTCCAAATGATAGAAAACTAGCCTACTTTATTAATTCCAAAGCTGCCTTTTAGAGAGAAGATCCTCTAAATACTAGCAACACTTTCTTGCTGTTACTGTTTGTGTGTATGCATTTTCATAGGCCTAGTTCGGTAGAGAATAAAATATAATGGGAAGGCATAAAGCTATTTTTGTTTCCCCTGTGTGTGCATACACTTTATCAAGTAATGTCAATACAGGTCATAGTCAGTTTTCTTTCGACCCAGGGTAACATTTAGGTCCTCCCTGGGGCTTTGCGCTGGTCAATACTGAGAGCTTCTCCTCTCGTACATATAGGTTCCACTCTGTAAACCATAATACAGCACAATTGGGCCTGGAACAGAGTGCCAGGAATACAAAATAATGTTTAGTAATTATTAGTAGTACATGCCTCTCCCTAATATTACTAATGCTACTATTGTAAAAAACTACAGTGACCAAGGTCAGGTCCAGGCTGGTAGTATACCTCTGGCCACACCCACTCGGTGTGTAACCATAGAAGTGGTACAGCTTCCCTAACTATACTATTGATGCACTGATAGATCGGCTGGTATTTTACTTTAATTAGGCATCAGCATACGGCTAACAATCTCGTTTTTCTAGGGGCTTGTATGGAGAACAATGTCAAAACATTACCATATAATCTTCTTCGACTCAACTTTTTTCCTCAGAAGTTTTTATCGCCATGTTTTTCTGCAGCTATAGGGAATGACGGTAACAACAACATTATTTTTCAAGATTATGTTTTTTTATGTTGGAATATGACTTGTGTCACAGGAGTCTGTCTCTGACAAACATGCCACTCTATGCTGATATATCAGCGTATCCCAACCGAATACTATGGCAAGTGGAACCAATATTTTCCCTTACAACCTTTAAAGGCCAGGAGGTAGAGTTCTCCTAGGCCAGGGCTGGCCAACCCTGTTCCTGGAGAGCCACCATCCTGTAAGTTTTAACTTCAACCCTAATATAGCACACCTGATTCTAATAATTACCTTAAGGAAAGCTAAATGTTGCCCACAACAAGGGTTGAAGTGAAAACTTACAGGATGGTGGCTCTCCAGGAACAGGGTTGGCCAGCCCTGTCCTAGACCATCAGGTATATCTTTAATCTCTGTAATAAAAAGGACATGACTCATTGAAATGTGCCCTCATACACATTATACCAAACAACAATAGTTCCAGGTGACCTATTAACATGGAGAGAACCTACTCTATCTGTCAAGTGTTCATGAAATGCCTGCCCACACGCCTGTTACTATGGGTTGTGTATAGAGGCATTGTCTTTCACAAACAAAAGTCGTACATAGTTTACCTTTACATTACCAGGCAAGTCGACTGAACACTTTCTCATTTGCAGCAACGGCCTGGGGAGAAGGGGGGAGAGGGGAATGAATGAGCCAATTGAGAGATAGGGATGATTAGGTTGACATGATGGTATGAGGGCCAGATTGGAAATTTGTCCAGGACTCTTATGCCTGCAGTATACTTATCGTTCCCGCCCGGAGCCGAGACCACTCTTTTATTTTTCAGTGGCGCACGACAACACAGAAACAGGAAGGATAATGAATTTGAGGACACAGTAAACGATTCCTAATAACACAGTTAATGGTTCATAATATAACTGTAAATGGTTCATAACAACACAGTTAAGATAATATTAGCCACTGTTTACATTAACGTCAATGCTGCTGCCAGTTCCGCCATCGTTTACCTTTTTCTTCTTCTTCTAGTCCGTGAAAATATCAAAGTCTGTAGCCTCTCCTCAGTTGCGACACCTCTGTTCAGGAGAAGACTGAAACTTGTGTCGCGAGCACCACGCACAAGTATAAATGGATACGGCGTTCCCATGACGTCACTTTGGCCTAACAAAACCAATCCCACTCAGGGCCAGCGTACAAACAGGCGATCCATGGATTGCTAGCGGCGTCTGGTCAATAACCTTAACACACTCACACATGCCCATCAAGCACACACTTGTATAGAGTTTCTCACACACACCCTACTGCCGTGACTGCTTCAGCTAGCTGATGGGAGATTGAAGAACAGGCTAACTCCCTGGGATGCCATTATGCTCCTTATGTTACACACACACACACACACACACACACAGAGCCGGTTAGAGACCAACTGTTTTAGTAAGGATGTTACAACACAATTATTATTTTTGTGTTCGCTTGAGTCGCAACCCACATTCAGAGGGGTCTAGCCTGGTTAAGGATGACGTCAACAGAGATTTATTGGATCTGAAATAGGAAAGATGTGTGCTAGCCTGTGTAGATCCCAGGGGAACTCTTCAGTGTGAGCGCAGATGGTACCACCAAAGAAAGATGAAACACTGGAACAGGAAGTGATGTAAGGTTTTGAGAATTCCTCTCTTACCTCTGTTTTGGGGAAACTCCACAGTAAGCGTGGATAGTTATGCTTCCCTTAAACGACCTATAATGCGTATGTTGCGTCTTATTTGTGAGAAAACAAAACAATATTTTAGCTAACCTAGATAGAGAATCTGCAATTTTTTTAGATTGACTGTGACCCCACCCTCAAATTTACATAGATATAAAACACCTTGAGTGAATTGTGGCAAATAAAAGCACCCCCCTTATCTTGATAATGCTAGACTGTTCCCTGGGATGTCACCATGCACTGTTTATCGGTCTGGCCCTGTGTTGGTCAGTGGGTCAGCTGCATTAGTCTAATAACTACTTAGCCTGGGGAAGCATTGATGGAGAGTGAATAGAGGGAGTTCTGGGGTTGTGGGACGGGCTAACTGCGTTTGTTTTGAGGGTAAAGGATTGGCATGTACAGAAGGGGGAGGGGTTAACCCTGTCAGCCTTAATTAAGGGGTCACCACAGTTCAGTGAACAGCCAATGATCAAAAGCCTCTGCTGTTGTCACAAAGGCAATGGAGACATGTGTCTGTGTTTACAACAGAGAAACGTCTCCTACACGTCGATCACGAGAATCATACTAACAGTAGCTCTATGAATCTCAAAGTTTAGTCATTATCGCCTTATTTACGTCACCTTTTGTTTTAGCAGGGGGTCAATTGAGACCTAAGTATTTTTTTACAATTGCACCATGCCTTATTTTATGAGAAATAAAACACGGTTATGAAACTTACAGGGACATACTGTAGTAACAGTTCAATGTATCACATTTATTTTACGCAGACACCAGCCGAGAACTCCAAATATCCAGCAACAACAAGAAATGCCTTGAGGTTTGGGACTCACTGGCGGCTTGAGTGATAGTCATGGTCCATGGTTAGTTAATAAAACAAGCATGACTTTGTAATATACAAACCCTACTATTGGTTAAGAAGAAATATTAACATAATTGAATTTAGGAAATATTTCTTTTTGTGTGAGATGTAGCCAGTGGCGTCGAACTGGGTGAAAAGTGGTACTAAGTTTATAGTGCCCTAACATATGGAGGGGGCTTTCCAGCCTGCGAATATAGAGGAGAACGGATTTCAGAATCAGCCTATGTACAGACCCCAGACGTTCGTGCTATGCAACTGGATGTAGACACTTTTCAAACCCCTCTAGCGACTTTTAGCCTGCAGCATTGCGCCCAGTACCCCACGGCTAGTTTGCTTCTGAAGCTAAGCAGGGTCAGGCATGATCGATGACTGGGTGAGAGACCAATGCTGCTGAAAGTGGTGTTGGAAGGCCTGTAGGGGGCACTCCTTCCCCTGGTTTAAAGATCATTCCCAATAACACAGGGCAGTGAAGGGGACATTTGCCCTTTGTAGGGTGTTGTCTTTCAGGTGGGATGTGAAACGGGTGTCCTGACACTATGTGGTCACTAAAGATCTTGGGATGGCACATCGTAAGCGTAGGGTTGGTAACCATCCCAAGCTGTCAATTGTCTCATTTTTCCCCTCCCCCCTACTTCTCCCCAGGTCGTTGCTGTAAATAACAATCTGTTCTCAGCCAAGCCTGGTAAAATAAAGATCAAGCAAACATACTTTTACTGGTAAGAGAGTATATTAGGGCTGGGCGATATATTGAGTTTTGTCGGCACAGTGCCTTGCGAAAGTATTCGGCCCCCTTCAACATTTCGACCTTTTGCCACATTTCAGGCTTCAAACATAAAGATATATAAAAGTATTTTTTTGTGAGGAAGCAACAACAAGTGGAACACAATCATGAAGTGGAACAAAATTTATTGGATATTTCAAACTCTTTTAACAAATAAAAAACTGACGAATTGGGCGAGCAAAATTATTCAGCCCCTTTACTTTTAGTGCAGCAAACTCTCTCCAGAAGTTCCGTGAGGATCTCTGAATGATCCAATGTTGACCTAAATGAGTAATGATGATAAATAGAATCCACCTGTGTGTAATCAATTCTCTGTATAAATGCACCTGCTCTGTGATAGTCTCAGAGGTCCGTTAAAAGCACAGAGAGCATCATGAAGAACAAGGAACACCAGGCAGGTCTATGATACAGTTGTGGAGAAGTTTAAAGCTGGATTTGCATACAGAAAGATTTTCCAAGCTTTAAACATCCTAAGGAGCAATGTGTAAGCGATAATATTGAAATGGAAGGAGTATCAGACCACTGCAAATCTACCAAGACCCGGCCGTCCCTCTAAACTTTCAGCTCATACAAGGAGAAGACTTATCAGAGATAATAATAATAATAATAATACATTTTATTTCTAATGCGCTTTTCTTAAACCCAAAGCGCTACAGTATGATAACAGAAACAACAAAGAAACAAAAGCAATAAAACACTTAATGAAAAACAGCCTTAAATAAATGTGTCTTAACAAGCTTTTTAAAGTGACCCAGCGTTTGTGCATTTCTAATAGTAAGAGGAAGCACATTCCAGAGCTTAGGGGCTTTGTGAGAGAAGGCTCTTTCCCCCATGGTCTTGATCTTACATGAAGGTTGATGGAGCAAAAGAGAATTAGCAGAACGGAGAGAACGTGGTGGAGTATAAGGGCTAATGCAAGAGGCCCATGATCACTCTGGATGAACTGCAGAGATCTACAGCTGAGGTGGGCGAGTCTGTCCATAGGACAACAATCAGTCGTATACTGCACAAATCTATCCTTTATTTTAAACATAAAGCAAAATCTACAATGGAATGGTTTACAAATAAACCTATCCAGGTGTTAGAATAGCCAAGTCAAAGTCCAGACCTGAATCCAATCGAGAATCTGTGGAAAGAACCGAAAACTGCTGTTCACAAACGCTCTCCATCCAACCTCACTGAGCTCAAGCTATTTTGCAAGGAGGAATGGGCAAAAATTTCAGTCTCTCGATGTGTAAAACTGATAGAGACATACCCCAAGCGACTTACAGCTGTAATCGCAGCAAAAGGTGGCGCTACAAAGTATTAACTTTTTGCACGCCCAATTTTTCAGTTCTTTATTTGTTAAAAAAGTTTGAAATATCCAATAAATTTTGTTCCACTTCATAATTGTGTCCCACTTGTTGTTGATTCTTCACAAAAAATTAGAGTTTCATATCTTTATGTTTGAAGCCTGAAATGTGGCAAAAGTTTGAATAGTTCAAGGGGGCCGAATACTTTCGCAAGGCACTGTATATTCAAGTTTGGTTTTGAGCAGGATATGTATGTTATTACTTTTGTGTCAGAAAGATCAAACAAAATTAGTAGAATTGCAAACAAAAATACTTCAATTAAAAGGAAAACATCAACTAAAAAGTATTGCATTCAAAAATATATAGCTATTTTGCATATAAAATGTTTTGAAATCTGAGAACAAATATATTGAAAATAAATGCAGAATGTTTTCAGTTATAAAAGGATTGCAAAAAAAACGATTGTTTGGCTGCAATTTTTTTACCTTTGGTTTATGTTATCTGGGTTTTGCTCTGGATTTCTGTTTTTGCCGTTGCAATTCTTTTTGAAAGAATCATTCAGTGTGGGCGGAGTTTAGAGGCATACCAAGATTATGCATTTCCATTGGCCAACCAAGTTTGGTTATCTCTCTTTTCCTGGTGCTGCATTTAACATCCTAGTCTTTTCCTGAATGAAAGGGTTACATTTATGATTTTCTATTCTGAATCCAGTGGCAAAGCCCCAGGGATTGATGAGATCCGTCCAGAAATGCTGAAAGCTCTGGGTGTGGAGGGGCTGTCTTGGTTGACACGCCTCTTCAACATTGCATGGAAGTCTGGGACAGTGCCAAAGGAGTGGCAGACTGGGGTGGTGGTTCCCCTGTTCAAAAAGGGGGACCAGAGGGTGTGTGCCAATTACAGGGGTA
>JACXGM010011226.1:9773-25395 GCA_016801145.1 Umbra pygmaea | reverse complement strand
TAACAGATTACTCAACGAGGGTGACATCACACCACAGCAAGTGTATTCATCTCATGAAGCTGTGTTGTGTTTCCTGACAAGTACTGTACTGTGGACTATGCACAACAAGCTGCCACTGGAAGATCCACTGATCAAACATGCAATATTTGTAGATGTACGGCAGAGGGCTGAAAGTGACATAAACGATGCCCTGTACTTTTTTGAAAGGTTAGCTAGTTTTTCTTCCCTAATTATTGTCAATTATCTTAGCTGAAACACTGCATTTTATGATGAGGTATTTTCACTCCTAAACTGCACATGAGCTATTCTTATGTGGCTTCTCCTCAAAGATGCATATAAACTGCTACAGGTTGATGCATATATACCAGAAATTTAACAACTTGTAACTCTACTTTCATAAATAGGTTTCCCCATCTCCTCCCATACCATGGGCCAGAGGAGCATGACCTTCTGGGTGAGGAGTTTCTACATTTTCAGACCATGCCAATAATACCCTGCAGGACAACCTGAAATGGAAAGCTTCTGGCCTGAAATGGCAACAAGGAAACATAAGGTAAACATTTTTGGTTTGTTTTGTCTTTCCATTTGGCAGGTGTGGTTTGGCTACATCTGTTGCTTAAAATTGTTGCGTGCATATATGTGTCATGCATGTTGCAAATTATGCATGTTTTATCTGATCAAAAACCAAGGTATGTTTTTCCATTGTGCTTTGGTGCATTTTCCATAGGTGACAGGAGCCAAAGAATTTGAGAGACTTGCTGCCGTCGCCAAGCTCGTCCTGGTGTTGCCCCATGCAAATGCAGATGCTGACAGGGTGTTTTCAGTCGTGGGACTGAACAAAACCAAGAGAAGAAACAGCCTAGCATTGGATGGCACCCTGTCCTCAATAATGACCATAAAGATGGCCAATCTGGAGCCATGCTTCAAATGGGAGCCCCCCTCCGAGGTCATCAAGGCCTCCAGAAGGCCACAGGCCAGTATAACCATGCCCACAGATCATAGACAATGACTTTAACCAGCTTCTGATCTGCATCTGATACTGATTATGCCTCAGTTTTTGTTATTTTTGTAATGCATTAATCTGTTTTATGCATGGAAAAAGTTGTACTGTTGAAGTACTTTTAAGCACTTTGTTTGTTGCACTTATTTGTTTCTGATGGACCATTTGGTGGGCTTTGAATGAAGAACAATGTCCCTCCCTAACTAATCTTCTCTCGTTTTTGGCTGAACATAAATCATTAAGTGCTCTTAAGTATACAATCATTCACAACATGGGTTAGGTTTCAGTTAAAAAATTGTTTAATACCATTCTAATCAAAATATCAATCAAACTACCTACTGTAGATCAAATTTTAAACACTGGTCTATGAATAACGCTTTATTGTGGTACATAGGCATTTAGACACACAAACGTTTTCTGGTGGAATGTTAAGCTCAAGTCTAGAAGGCCGTACAAGTCATGATTCCAAACATGTATCAGAGTAATTTCAGGTATTGCACATCTTTAGCAGACCCCTCAAAAATCCACTAGAATGCAGGAAATCACATGACTTAATCCAAAATTTCCTGGGGATGGACTTTCAGCTATGTCTGCTTCACAGAATGTAACTAATATTGTCCATCTCCAATAGTACAACATGGGTACAACATCAAATTAGTTACAATTCTCTGATATCTGAGCCAACAACCTGCGTGCGTGGCCTAATTTTGGTCACCCCTGACAAAATCTCACTCCAAGGTTTTTTGAAAAGTTGGCAGCTCTGACTTACTCTGTGCTCAAACTGATGCTTGGAGATCCAGTCGTTTCTAGTGGGAATCACGTGAACATTTACAGGATATGATTGTTTTCATTGGTTGTTGCATTAAATCTTACCGCGATACAGTAGTGCTATTTTCTGATTGGCTATTGTATAGCCCATTTCTTTTTTGTGATTGGCTAATAAGTGGCAGGCTCGACAATTCAGGGTAGACGCGCTTAATTCCTGCCGGTTCCATAGTGAGAGCAGAGCGGCATATTAAATATATTATACAAAAAAATTTGGCGTGAGAAATACAATGTGTGGCGGGAGTGCGTGACAAAAGAGTGAAATGAGTGACTGTCACGCTCAATGCGTGACACTTGAGAGCCCTGCTTGTGACTCTGCACAGTGAGAGGACCGCAGCTCTGCCATAACCCCAGTCAAGGTAGTCAATATGCCACTCTGCCAGGTTACAGTCAGTGAGGTGAATGTACAGTACTTACGCTTTGCTGTAGTTGAGAATGAAGTCCACTCCTTTCTCGCTGTCAAACTGGATGTCTCTGGGAAGCTCCTTGTGGGCTTTGGCATCGATGCTCATAGGCCAACCAGGCTGCCACTCGGTCCATCTGTACAGAGTAGTGCAGGCTAAGAGTCATGTCTTAGGGGTATAAGTTAAAGTCAGGGGTCATAGGTTATGGTTAAAGTTATACATTACGTTAGGAGTTAGCATTGAGGGTTAGCATTGTGATAAGGTTTAAGCTAATGGGTTAGAGTTAACCCTATAGACGAAGACACAGTTATAGACGAAGACACAGTAAAATTACAGTACACCAGGTAAACGGGTGTCTACTATATGTTAGAAATACTCCATATGCAATACCTTTGGATTAAATACTTGAGAAAATAAAATGACATGAAAATGTGTAATAGATTGTGGTACAATGATGAGAGTGGCATCATGTATACTGTAGTTAAATTAAAATAAATGGTTAAATAATGATTGAATAAAATAAATGTGTGCTACGCAATGAACCGAATCTCTTGCCTGTAGGTTTTCCGTCTGTACTCCAACTCTTTGCTTCGGTGCTGCTTCGCCTGTCTTGTCTTGTCATCCTTTGGAAGCCGTGCTTAAAGAAATAAAGGTTTCTTAAGGTTTCTTAAGCTGTAGAGTGGGGGACACTGAATTGACAGACATAAATAATGACCGACAGACATGTGTAAGTAAACAACAAACATATGAACATGCGTACAGTACACTTACTGGCACTTCATTAGGTACACCTGTTCAACTGCTTGTTAACACACACTGTAAACAATCTTATGTAAATAAACAGTCAAAAGTACAAATATACCAGTAATTATTCTATTATTTTACCTACATTCCCTTCTAGACAATAACAGAAAATACTTACACAGTAAATATCCAACACGCAGAGTTAAAATTGCTTTGTAATGGACATCTATTGTGTTTATAAAGAATTTTCTGTTATTGTCTTGAAGGAAATGTTGGTAAAAGACAATAGAGAAAGTACTGGCAACAAATTACCATTACATTTAATTGTTTTATCAAGGATATTTTTTACAGTGCAAATATATAATGAGCCAGTCACGTGGCATCAATCAATGCATTTGGTTATGTACAGTATGTCCAGGACAATCTGTTGAAGTTCAAACCAAGCATCAGAATTGAGAAGAAAGGTGATTTAAGTGACTTTGAATGTGGCATGTGTGTTTGTTCCAGACAGGCTGGTTTGAGTATTTCAGCATGTGTTGATCTACTGTATTTTTCCCACACAAATAAGCACACTTTACAACCAAGGTATGCAGAAGAGCATCTCTGAATGCACAACACATCTAACCTTGAAGCACATGGGCTACAGAAGCAGAAGACCACACCAGGTGCCACTCCTGTCAGCTAATAACAGGAAACTGAAGCTACAATTTGCACAGGCACACTACAATTGGACAACGGAAGATTGGAAAAATGTTGTCTGGTGTAATGGGCCTCGATTTCGGCTGTGACATTCAGATAGTAGGGTCAGAATCTGGCGTAAACAACACGAAAGCATGGATCAATCCTGCCTTGTATCAATGGTTCAGGGTGGTGGTGGTGATGGTATCTTGGCACACATCATCTCAAACTGGTTTCTTGAACATTAAAATGAGTTCACTGTACTCAAATGGCCTCCACACACACCAGATCTCAAGCCAATTGAACACTTCTAGGCTGTGGTGGAATGGAAGATTTGCATCATGGATATGCAGCCGACAAATCTGCAGCAACTGGGTGATGCAAAAATGTCAATATGGACCAAAATGTGTGAGGAATGTTTCCAGCACCTTGTTCAATCTATGCCACAACAATTAAGGCACTATAGTAGCTTGTCTGAAGTAGTCGGATCACATGGTCCAGCCTTCGCACCCCACGTGCATCAGTGAGCCTTGGCCACCCACGAACCTGTCACCGGTTCACCATTTTTCCGGCTTCATCATTTTGTCCTATAAGTCCATGTGTTAGAAGTAGGATAAACGGGCAAGCGTATGAGTGACTTTGACAAGGCCCAAATTGTGATGGCTAGACGACTGGGTCAGAGCATGTACAAAACTGCAGCTCTTGTGGGGTGTTCCCAGTCTGCAGTGGTCAGTACCTATCAAAAGTGGTCCAAGGAAGGAAAAGCAGTGAACCGGCAACAGGGCCAAAGGATGGCCAATGCTCATTGATGCATGTAGGGAGCAAAGGCTAACCCGTGTTGTCCATATCAACAGATGAGCTACTCTAGGTCACATTGCTGAAAATGTTAATGATGGTTACACTCATATGAACTTGTTGGACATCTCATTCCAAAACACATTAATATGGAGTTGCCCTCCCCACGTTTGCATCTATAACAGCCGCCACTCTTCTGGGAAGGCTTTCCACAAGATTTTGGAGTGTGTTTGTGGGTATTTGTGCCCATTTAGCCAAAAGAGCATTTGTCAGGTCAGGGCTCTGAGCAGGCCACTGGAGGTCCTCCACAGCAAACTTGATTAACAATGTCTGTATGGACCCCACTTTGTGCACAGTCATGCTGGAACACGATAGGGCCTTACCTAAACAGTTACCACAAAGTTGTGTAATACAAAGTACCCAATTTTCTAAACTGTATTTGTATCCTGTGGCATTTTGGTGACCCTTCATTGGAGCTAAGGAGCCTAAACACTGAAAAACAGCCCCAGATAATTATCTCCCTCCACCATTAGTAGGGGCGTCCAAATACTTTTGGTTTTATAGTGTATATGAATGATAGACATAAATGACTGACAGAAAGACAGACATGAAGGACTGACAGACATATAGACATTGATGACAGCCAGATAAGTACCTCTGCCGTCCCGTAGGATCACCTCCTTTTCATCTACCAACCAGCGGAAGCAGGGGAACTCAACGTAATCTCCATGGGGCGTCTTGACGGTGATGTACTTGCAGTACCAGTCATCTTGAACCCAGTACTTATTCTTCTCTAACTTCACCAGTTCTATATCTCCTAGGTTCTCCCCCACCGTCACGTCATATGAATCCACCTGAGGAAGAACCACCAGCGTAAGAGAGGGAAACGTTCCCAGAAACAGATGAAACGTTAAGTCAATAGTTGTCAAACGTTTTTCTAATACATGAAAAGGGAAATAGCTTTTGCATGAGATACATAACATCAAAACCAGAAAGAAAGAGACTTGAGTTTAGTAGAAAGTTTTGAGGGACTCATGGTTGGTGAAAGTATACTTGCATCGTGATCAAAACAGTTCAAGAGGACAAGATTCATACTCATTAATAGATATTTTAATGTCAGAATGAGTTAAAACTAGTGTAGTATTGCCAAGGGGGCTAAAGGTGAATGGTGGGATTGTGTGACAAACCACCCATGCTGGCTTTGACTGGTAGGTCCCCCTCTCTCCCCTGGGATATCCTCACTCCAGCGCCACTTGGGAGCAGAGTCACAGGCCTGTTCATGTTGCCCCATGAAACCCTACACTTGTGGGATAGGATCACACTGCGTGGACTATACTCATCCTCTTTCAGGGTGGGTGGTTAATTAGACGGTAATACACTGTGTGGACTATACTCGACCCTGTTTCATGGTGGTTAGTTAGCTGGAATACAGTGTGGAATTTACTCGACCCTCTTTCAGGTTGGTTAATTAGATGGAACACAATGTGTGGACTATACTCAACCCTTTGATATGGTGGTTAGTTAGAAGGAATATGTATTTTTGGTGTCAGAGTTATATATCTAGGTACTAGATCAGGGGTAGGCAAAATATTTGACTTGAGGACCCCATTGAGTTTCTAAAACCAAAATAATTTTGGCAAGCATACCCAAATTTAAGACACGATATCTGTCTGTGATTAACCCACATGGACGAACCCCTACTCATTAGGTGTGAAGACAGAATGTCCACTTTCCAGTGTTATCAAGCATTCGTTTCTGTGACGCTCTCAAGCGACATTCGACTTTATTTAATTTAAAAAAAACTTGCAAGCCAGATCAAAGGGCCCGGCGGGCTGTATCCGTCCTGCGGGACGTACTTTGCCCCCCACCCATACTAGATCTACGGCATGCCCATTCTAATGTTTCTGACGTCATGTTGATCCTTGAAGGACCCAAACCCCTAGAACATGCTTCAGGACCATGTGGCCTGATGACTCCTTACAGTCTCTGTCCTGTCCCCACCTTGCTGTGGTGGTGCATACGTCACTGCTGTTGGTGATCATATTTTCTGCCTGACAACTCCATCTTTACCTCTGCAGAGCGCGTCCCATTCTCCCTCCTCAAGACCACTGATTGGTGTTGATGCAACACAAAAACTGTAGTCACAGACCACCCAATCCTATCTCCATTTATGGACACTAATTTAACACTGATAAACAATGTAGAAAGTACCTGTCGTATTTCCCACCCGGTACAGACTGGCACCCCACTAAGTCCGGCCCCTCTCTAGGTTTCTTCCTAGTTTCCACCTACTAGGGAGTTTATCCTAGCCACTGTGCATCACTTGTTGTTGCTTGCTCTTTGGGGGTTTTAGACAGGGTATCCGCTGTTGTGAAAAGGGCTTTATATAGGACATGTGATTGATAAAAAATGGCCATTGTAAGGCACAGTGATTAGGTCAGACTTGTAATTGGAAGGTTGATGGTTTGAATTCTGAGTTGGCCAAATGTTTTGGGGCCCTTGAGCTGATGTTTCTGTACTTACCGTAAGTCACTCCGGAATGACTTATTTACTTATTTACAGAATGACTTATTTATTTATTTACAAATTGACTTATTTACTTATTTACAGAATGACTTATTTACTTATTTACAGAATGACTTATTTACTTATTTACAGAATGACTTATTTACTTATTTACAGAATGACTTATTTACTTATTTACAGAATGACTTATTTACTTATTTACAGAATGACTTATTTACTTATTTACAGAATGACTTATTTACTTATTTACAGAATGACTTATTTTACTTACTTACAGAATGACTTATTTACTTATTTACAGAATGACTTATTTACTTATTTACAGAATGACTTATTTTACTTACTTATTTTTAAGTTACTCCGGAATGAGATATTTAGCGTCTGCTAAATGTCTCAAATGTAAATGTGAAAACAATGTTGCTGAGAAAGTTACTGCTTTTATCCACCCCTAATGTTAATTGTTCATAAGATCGAGAGCAGGTCACTAATCCGTCATTCGCTGTGATAAGAGCTTGTCAATATGCATTGTGTTGTTGTGTTGCGTCACTGTAGTATAAGCATGGATACATTGATTTGTACATGGCATTGTGTTGGCACCCGCTGTCCTGTAATTGTGTCTTAACTGGTCAATGAAATCACTCGATCTGAATCCAACTGTGCAAACCTTTTACAAGTTGAAGACAAGACTGATGGCAAATGTGTCCAGAAACCAGCAGTAACTGAAGATGTCTGCAGTACAGGCCTGCCAGAGCCCTACCGTGGAGGACATCCATCGTCTGCTGTCTACTGGTCACACACGTCAGGCAGTCACTGCATACCAAGGATAGGTGACCAAACACTAAACATGACTACATCGTTATACTACACCTCTAAGCATCAGTAGTGGAAGAAATATATTTATACCAACTGTATTCTAAAATGCATATAAAGTAATGGGTTGCAGTATAAATTGCATGTGAATGGTATATTTTTTTTAGGATAAAAACAGGTAAATAATTCGCATTTACCATACATGTTGCAAATGGGACCACAGTTGCCCCCGCAATTTAAGACTTACCCAGTCTCTAAGAAAGAGTAAAAAGATTTGATTGCCTGGACAAGCGATTTATACGATCTAATCAAATGTATTTCCTAGTTAAAGCCTGCTAATAACACTGTAAATTGAGCTTACTTCATGTATGACATAGGTGGTGGTATTGACTTCAAGGGCATTTCTTTTCTATTCATGCAGTGATGAAGACAATAGTTTCACTTATCTTGGGTCATTATGTCAAACCATTTTACTCACTATTATTGTATATTAATAAATCTCTGCCTCTCATCATGCTTAAAGATATCAGACCCCTAACCACCTCAAAATCATTGTGCTGGTCATTTTTCCGATACTATAGTCACTAAAAATACCTTCTCAGTGCATTCTGAAGGTTCTAAACCGGCCACCGTAGGTTTCCGCATTTTCTACCAATGATGTACATGGTAGAATTTTTTAAAACTACGGGGGAAGGGCTCAGTTGACTTCCTTATCTTTTACTTGTCACAACCCTGAATCGAGTTGATTGGATAATTAAACTGCATTCTTAGAGCAGGAATTCCACCCATTGCATTCTTCCGTTAAATAGCTAAATAGCTATTTCAACAATGGGGGGTGCAAGTGAGGAAATACCTGAAGAGCTGGACAATTTCAACTTTGATCGAGTTGATTGGTAATATCCAACCATACGTTTGAGCTGGAATACAGTAAGAAAGAAATGTGCAAAGGGCTCCTGCCCAACTTTATTCAGTTGAATCTATCTCGTCGTAGTTTTGGTACTGTCCATCGGGGTAAAATCACTAGGTCCTAATGGAAGGCTTATGATAGCCGATTAGCTTTGCTGGAAATGAATAATGCTTTGTGGATATACTTGGAAAACTGCAGGTAAATTAATAATTAAGGTTGACAGAATATTGCTAAGCATATTTGAATTCCAACTAGATAGGTGATAAAAGTATCAATCTATTTGGTGAGAAGTATTCATTGAACGTATCAGTAGAAAAGATGTGAAATTAGCTACCTAGTGGAAGTCAATGATAGCCGATTTAGCATGTCTCATTTGTGCAATTTTGTAATAATTTCAACTCAATTTCGAAATGTATCGATGACAGATTATGGTGAAATCTGTACCTACTGAAGCAAGGTCGGGCATATAGCTCTTGGACTATAATGTGACCAGTTGTAAATGTTACAAGTTTAGTTTTATATTTACTAGCAGGTAGCTTAATAGCTTACACAAGATTCAGTGTCACCGAAGCGACTCGCAGGGAGCAAGCGCAAATTTCACACTTAATTATTGACCTTGTGGTACTTCAAGTGTAAACCGAAACAGAAACGCCCAACTGTACTCTCATCTGTTTTCGGAAAAAATTGCATTAAAAGCTTTGTACTGTATATGACAATCAGTAAATACTATATTAAAAATGTTTTATTTACTCTCGAATGGTCCTTTAATTTTTATTTAAAGCCCAGCGCAGCCAATAAATTTATAATAATTTGTCCACAATCGAATTTCTAAATAACACGGTCGGTTAAACTGAGTATAGGTACACTCAATACATTTGTTTTCGTAACTACCAAGCAATATGAATGAGCTTTCTTAAGGCCAAAGAAAGCCGAGTTAACTACTTGTCACAAACATACTGTATTTAAGAGTAAAATACTGCATGTCTCCTTTTACCCAAGTCTAAAGTTTGATGTACTTGACAGGCTAAAGCAGAGATGGAGACTCAAATCACTGACTTCACTTGAAGTTGCACTTAAGTCCCTAATAAATTGACTTGTGATCTGTTCAAAAGACTTGAGACTTGATTTGGACTTGTAGTCATTGGACTTGTGCTTTGTACAGTAAATATAGAATAGCTAAAACTAAGGAAAAAAAACTGCCTTCACACCCTGTTCTGGTCAGGCTATGAGTCTGACAGCTTAAGCAATTAAGGTTGAAAGTCACCTCCTAGGTAATGTTAGCGACATGTAGCTACCACATCAAACTGAGGTTAGTCAGACTTAACAGGTAACTAACATAATGTAACATTATCTAACACTGTTTTTCAACCCTCTCCTTGGGGAACACCAAATGTTCCATGTATTTGATCTACTTCTAAACTAGCACAACTGATTCAACTCATCTGCTAATTATCAGGCCCTTGATTAATGAATATGGTGAGCTAGTTCAGTAGCTACAGATGGTCTAGCTACAGCAATGTAGCAAACCAGGTAGTATAATAAGGTTATGTTAGCAAACTAGCCAAATTACTTCAGCTGAAACATTGATAGCCAGCTACCTTTTGGATTCTTACTGAATGTAAAAACAATATTGTTTTCACAGTTGAGACTTGACTTGGACTTGCATGCAGTGACTTGAGACTTGACTTAGACTTGCATTAAGTGACTTAAAGACATCTCTGGGCTACATGTACTGTTGACTCATTCTCAGAAAGATTAGATAATGTTGACGTAGCTCAGTTACTGACCGACAAACTGACAGTGCTTCCTCTTTTCTCTGCTTGTAGTGTGAAACCATAACTGACAAAAATGTTATGGCAAAATGTTTTATGGTGCTTTGTAATAATCATTTTAAATGCATTCATTTAAAATAAGTGTTTGTTAATTTATGAATAAAACAAATATTGAATCACTAATCACTGAAGAGCATAAAAAAAGTCTAAATTACATGGTTTGGGATGCAACGGGAGCTGATTTATAGTCAGCTAACAAAATTTCTGCTACATTACTACGGTCTAACGGTGTATGACTGGATGTAAAGTTGGCACATGTTAGGTGATAGTGTAGGTGATGTTTATGTCAGACAGTTGCCTTCGTTGGAGATCTACAAAGGAGTGGCTTTGTTGGGGACACTAAGAAGTTGGTAGAAAATCTTTGATATTCTGTGTAGCATGTGTTATCGTGAATAAATAATTAGGTCCATAAATATTTGGACATTGACTAAGTTGTCATTATTTCAGCTACACATATTGGAGTTGAAATTAAATAATATATATATATATATCAGCTGTAATTTGAGGGAATTAACATCGAATTGGGTGAAAAGTGTAGGAGTTAAGTTATTATATTGCCCTCCATAATGTTAGGGGCTCAAACGTATTTGGAAAAATGAACAAAATCATGAATTCAATTTTGTTTTTTCAACAGCCACATCATCACTAGGGGGCGCAGATGACTCAGTGGTTAAGGTTGCCAGTTCAATTCCCGACTGTGCCAAATGACGTTGTGTCCTTGGGCAAGGCAGTTTACTCTAATTGCTCCCAGGTCATTGCTGTAAATAAAAATGTGTTCTTAGTCAACTTACCTGATTAAATATTGGTAATAAAAAGTAAATCACTAATACATACAGTAGTACATGCCCATGCAATAACACTACCTCCACCATGCTTCACAGATTAGTTGGTTTGATTTGGATCATGAGCATTTCCTTCTTTTTTCCATCCTCTTCTCTTCCTACCATTCTGGTACACGTTGATCTTTGTCTCATCTGTCCATAAGATGTAGTTCCAAAACTATACAGGTTATTTTTTTACTAGATGTTTTTTGCAAACTATCTTATGGTTTCAAAAACCCCATGTCTGTTCTTTTGATTGTTGACAGATATATGCCTAAGGAGTTAAGGTGTTAAGCTACCTTTTTAAGAATCTACCAAAATGTTGATTAGGCCAGATTGAAAATGTTTGCTCTCTCTGATGCCTTTTTATATTTTTCATCCTAATGATGACTTGCTTTACTGGCAATGACAACTCTTTGGAGTTGAAGTTTAACAGAAACCAATTCTGAATGCAAATGCCACATTTGAAATAAAACCTAGATCTTTTATATGCGTACATGTAAATTAACCAATGAGGGAATGATGCACACCTGATCATGGAATAGCTTAGCAGCCAACTGTCCAAAAACCCTTAAAAGGGGACCACATATAAAAAGTGCTTTAATTCCTACATTGTTCATTTAATTTTGATGGAAACACCCTCAAAATACAGCAGAAATATGCTGTTGTAGAAAGATGAAATGCTTACTTAGTCAACATCCACATTTTTATGGACCTAACTGTATGGAATGTTGCACTACAAGTTACATCATTGTCAGGTAAAGGGAATGATTTTTGTTTCTTAGGAAGATAAACTTGTTGTTAAACTATCAAGCAGGAATGCTAAGGTATGCCCAGGTCAGCAATACATTGGCTTTTGACGAACGTTCGATTGTACTTGGAGTTATACAGGCCTGTCACGCATGAGTGATAATATACTGTGCACTGTAGTCTTGCTAATGTGTGATTGCTTACATACATTATTCTGCAGTGCCTTCATGCAGTTTGATGGTTGTTTTGATAAGCCAGTATGTAGTTTTCAGCATCTTCTATGGTGGGTGAGGGTCATTAAGAAAATGTGTCACAATTGTAGAGTATATAGTCTCAGCATTTTGCTAATCAAAGGCAACCTGAAAGCAATCATGCATTTGTGCACATACAATTGTAAAAAACATGACCACATTAGTGACTAGTGAGATTAGTATGATAACATGACAAAGTGGTAGTGTTCAGCACTTGCACTTTTTTCTAACCTCCGCCTTTAACCAGTCATTTAATAATCAACTGTGAAAAATAAACTTTTTCTAAGGCTTGAAGGAGAATTTGACATAAAATGGAGAATAAATCAAAAACAATACTAAAATATTTTTCTTAAAGATCAATCTAAAATGTCTAACTATTTGCCTGTCTGAATGTCCAGGACCTGCATCTTCAAATCAACCAAGTGTTACATTTTGTTTTTTTGGGACAACTAAAAAGAGGATTTAGTGTATTAATGTTCTATGATGATCACAATTTACAATGTTTCATCTGATCTAGATAATTTTTACAGAATTTGTTTGTATTTTTATAGGAACCCTAATCTAAAGAATGTCTCTGACTTAAATGTAGATCAATATCTTTATCACCCTATAATCTCCACCAAATCATCAGGGACAATCCCAAAATACCTTAGGAGGAAACTTGCAACATCTATGTAAAAAAAAACGATGTGTGAGAAATGACTGAATGACTGGTGAAAAAACAAACTGTTTGTAAAGGCTTTTTAACATTTTCCCCCCAGTTGTATGAAGTAAAATATTGTGTTATTGAAGCCACAGCAGCGTTTAAAATAAAATCATCTTCCTTTGAGGACACACTGTGAAACTTTAAGTTCACTCCAAAGAAGAGAGACACAACTGACCACCCGAGGCACTTAAACACAACTCACCGCGCCTCTCTCAAAATCGTTGTAGAGCGGCTTGTCCAGTAAAGTCCTCTCGCTGCAGCCCTCTGTTCCCACCAGGGTGATGTAGATGTAGTCATCAGTCCCGGCAAACCACTGGCTCCCGGTAGCCACTGTAACTGTGTAGGATGGCATGGTAGGCACAACCAACAGGACAGCTAATGTTTGTAGATACGATAGTTTCCTGTTAGTTGTTTGCCCTGAGAGAGTCTAAACCAAATTTGACTTCCCCTTTTCACCCCTGTGTAGATATGCAGACACACTTTCTCGTCCTCCGTCACTCTTCACCCCACCCACTCAGCCCCACCACAAATACCTCTTTTGTATCGACAACACAATGCAAATGTGTAGACAAGTAGTAAGAGGAGCCTGAGGCAATGGTTCACGCTGGTTGGTGTATTGTTTGAGTGTTTCACCCGGCTCCCTGAACGGTCATCTCCTGTCCTTCTTCAGTCTTCTTTCTCCAGCCTCCACTTGTCTCCTTCTGGCTCAGAGCCTCTTTGAAATACTGTCTCTCTCTACCTCTCTGTTAGAAGTCAAACATAGTTAAAGTTGCCTATAACCAAAGAGCTGAGATCAGATTACTTAGATTATTTCTAATACCAACCATACTGTCCCTTTCCTTCCTGCATTGTAAAAATAGAATGACTCCACCTTCATTATGTAATGAAACAATGAGAAGTAGTGCAACAAACTTGAGAAATACATAGATTTTTTTTGTTTTATTTAGAAAAAAATATAAAGGTACTGTGACACATCCAGTTCAATGTGAATATTTGTTAAATTATCATCTCGAAAAATTCTTTAAATTAAAATAAAATGGTTAGTTGGAAATGATTTATATCTTCAAAGCCTGCAGAGAGTATTTTTGTGGGATTCTACCATTTGAAACTTAGATGTAGAAAAGCAGTTGGAATTAAATGCCCTAAACCTTTAGGGCAATAGAATAGTACATTACATTTAGTGCAATATAATACTACAGCATATTTATTGCAATAGAATAGTACGATACTGTACTTTTTGTGCAATAGAATAGCACGGTACATTTAATTGCAATTTCAGCAGAAATTCACAAACCCAGCAGCTCTGTAAAAAAACAATAACATTGGCGCAAAGAAACATAAAATGTAAGATGTTAGTTGATTCAGTAAACTAATTCTAACAAATTCATAACTACCGGTAAGTCTTTTTTTTAACTCCTTGAAGAATCTACCTTGTCAGGTTATTTTTTATTTAATCCAGTGAGAACTTGTTGTAAAATACACTAATGGATTAAAAATGTATTAACAGGGCAAATTCTACTAATTCCCTATTGGTTAGTCTAATCGGGAAAATTAGAATATACATTATAACTACATGTTGATCATTGTGGGGGGACAGGGTTTAAATACTTGCCTGTCAAATATATAGCTCAGTATATGGTTTAGTTGGAAGTCCATTAACCACCCACACATTAAGTGTATGCATGCAGTTTTTATTCATATGAAAAGTATTAAATTAAATAAACTAGATGTACAGATAGGCTAAATATAGGATAGGGACAACAGACTAGCTTTAACATAAAAAAGGAAAGTGATCAAGGGGAAAAAATATTTTAGTAACAGGGAATACTCAGAAAGTCAGAGGGCAGCTCTGTAGTCATTAATACTGTATACTCCATATTTACCAGTCAAATTAGGACCTGACATCAGACAACACTAGTGGGGAGCGTAGGCCGGTTTCAAGAAAATACATGCAAATATCTAATTCCACAATTTCACTGCTAGATACAGTAGGATATATTAATAACCAATATGTCCACAGTACTGTATATGAGTTGGTCCTTTCCCATACAATGAGAAGGATACAGTTGCACTAAACCATGGTGCTCAAATGTTTGGTCATAAAGAATTGTACAATTTCATAAATTGATGTTAAATGTTAATTCATTTTGAAACGTGTCTATGGTTCCAGATTAAACCATGGTGCTCAAATGTTTGGTCATAAAGAATTGTACAATTTCATAAATTGATGTTAAATGTTAATTCATTTTGAAACGTGTCTATGGTTCCAGAGAATCAGTTTAATCCCTTTAAATTCACCAGCTTTTAATTCCTCAAGTGTGCGGAACCTGGGCATACTTGTAGACCAATCTCTAAAATTTGATAAACACATTTAATCTGTAATCAGCGCTAGTTTCTACCAACTTCGTTTACTTTCCAAAATTAGAGGCTTCCTCACTCCTAAAACCCTAGAAATGGCTGTTCATGCTTTTATTACATGTAGGCTAGACTACTGTAATTCTCTATATTGCGGTATATCAAGCCACCAAATCGCCCGTCTTCAGCTAGTCCAAAATGCTGCGGCCAGACTCATC
>JACXGM010011225.1:0-25295 GCA_016801145.1 Umbra pygmaea | reverse complement strand
CAACGATCAATATTAACCACATTTCTCTCTCATATTGCTCATCATAACCACTGAAAATTATAAAAACAACTAACACAAATTTTATTTTATTTTTTATTTTATATTTTTTTATTATGCTGATCCGAAAAATGATCCGATCCGTGACTCTGATCCGAAAACCGATCCGATCCGTGAGTTTCATGATCCGTTGCACCCCTAGATGTAGTTATGTGTTGTTGGTATGACGCACACATCACAGCCAAGGTGTGGAGGCTCTGGTCTCATGTTTCCAGTGTGACGCTCCATTCTCTTTTTCCCCTCACCTGACCCTGTGTATCGCTCTGATCACCAGATACCCTGGTTTACCAGCCTCTTTAGACCCTAGTTCTCACAGACAGGTGCACACACACTCGGGGATATTCAGCACCTGGCTGTACCCTCCGTTTGAACTGTTAACCAATTTGCTCCACTCTACTTATCTCAAACTCTGATTATCTCTCTGTGGATTTAGTGCAACTGTCTGCAACTACTGTATGTCATGCCTTGTTTTAGAATAAGGGTTCATTATTTTTAGTGAGGGTGGAAGCTAATGGATAAGGAACATGGGTTTGTGGGCTTGGATGGAAAAACAAACGTGTGTGTGTGTGTGTGTGCCGGCTTTTATCCATCCATCAATGAATCCCTTGAGGTATTTTTCTTCATTGTTCTCTCTTTCTCTCTCTCTGTCTTTTTGTCTTTCATTTACTCTGTCCATGACTGTTTCAGGAAGCAAAGGTTCAGTTCTCTCAACTTGAGGTTTATGATAGAATAAACTAATGTCAAAGCAATGTTCCAGACACCTAAACACCTTGAAATCACTGTGCTGAATAACAAGAGTTGGAGAGTTTGTTTTTTACAATGGCTACTGCAAGTGACAAAATACCAGAAGAGCTGGACGATTTCAACTATGATCAAGTTTTTTTGAATGGTAATATCCAACCATACATGTTTGAGCTTGAATACACTGATGAAGAAATATGGCAAAGACAGGAACTTTACCGGGTGGCTGCTTGGATGTGGCCACCGGTCGAGACCAGCAATGGCAGAGACAGAAAGTTTTTTGTTTTAAAGAGTGGGACAGGGCAGAATTTTAGCTTTTAAACATCTCCAGCCAAGAAGATGATTACATTTGTTTGTTAGATCAGCCGTGTTTCGACATTCATAATGACCAAAGTGGTTTGGAAACGTTCTATTCATTATCCCAAAAATCAACTGGTTAGCTGGTTAGAATTATCTGGTTAGAATGATCTACAGTGAACTTGTTTGTGTATATATTTGAAGGAACTCAACGTAAAATAAAAATAATGGCCTACACAATATTGCTCAGTCTATACCGTTTTGAGCTAGGTAAGTTGTAAGGCTCTCGGTCCACTTGTTGGGAAAAAGTAACAGAAAGTTGTGTTAGAGTAGACGCTGACTGGCTAGCTAGCTAAGTAGCTCAACAGCAAATATTGTCTGGGGCTTTAAGCAACCCGGTAGTAGTGGATTATCTTTCCATGTTGTCTCATGTCTTTATGTATATGATTGGATGAACGTAAAATGCCACGTAAAATTTAAAATAATGGCTTACAGAATACTGGTCAATCTGTACCATTTCGAGCTAGATAGGTTGTATCGATCGACTCGATCGACTTGGTGAGGATTATTGAAGATTCTACCATAAATGTAATAGGTAAAATTGCTAAGTACCGTAGGCCAAAAGCTTTACACTCTGTAAGCTACTCGCTAGGGGGCGGGCGCTAAGTTCTCTTTGAATTCTGGACCTTGTGGTATTTCAAGTGCAAACTGATACAGACGTTGCCGAAAGGTACTATTGCTTGTTCTTGGATGCATTGTCAAAAATGTAATTTACTCTGGAGCATTCCTTGAAGTTCAGTGATGTGTTCTGGTGACCTACACGTTTGTGTTTTCAATGTACATCTGTTCCATTTCCTGTCTGTCTGTCTGAAAAAGGAGGTTGATAGGCCTACCTTTGTTTTCCATGATTTATTTGGCTTTGCTTGGAACTTGTGTCCTGTCCATACAGGGCAGGTGAAACAGACTGGGGAGATGGTCTCCTTTGAGAAGCACATCCAACCACCATCATGTTTTTACATTATTTCCAGACATGGAAACTCTGCTTTCTCTTTCTCAAATGTTTCTCCTTGTACTTTTTATCTCTCTCTTCTGTCTCTCTTTGTCATCTAAATAAGACATGTACATAATGAATTATAAGGACAATTATATAAATTGAACAGTTTTAAAATATTTTTTGGTTTATCATTAGCATTTAGGTATAGCAAAATGCTATCCAAAATGTATAAATGGGGTCGGTAAAAAACATGCAATCAGATCATTAATGTGTTGAATTTAAATGCTAATTAAACACTAGTAAATATTGTACATTAACTGCTTTAAATATATTTTTCTCATTTAGATTTGAAGTACTCATCCTTTCCACTTTCTCTTTTTTCTCTTTCTCTGTCACACACGCACACACATGCACAAATGACACCCAGCCAGAATCAGGAATGTTTGGCAATAGTTAGGATTTCTTGCGCTCCCCACGGTGAATATATTTATAGTTTAGAGATAACAGGTTGTGATAATTGTTTATAGTCTAGTAGTACCAAGGTGCAGATTGAAAGTGATGTAAGCAGGCTTTGCGGTGGGTGAGTGCATGTGTTTATGTGTGTGTACGTTCATATATTTAAGTATTTGCTCTCTCCCAGAAGAGATCTCCTGTGTCGTCTATGCACATCTCTAATTTAAACTCTAAAAATGGAAGCTTCTCCCTCTTTAAATACATCTCCCTTTCCACAGAGAATTCCTTTGTTGCTACATCCTAATCTGTCTTTGGGAGCCATTTCTGACAAGGTAAACACATGTATCTTGTCTGGTGTTTGAAGCCTCGGTTCTCAGCTGTTTTGGGAGGATTCCAGAGATGCGGTGTGGTTAGCAGATCTATTCCAGGAGGATTTAAGGAGAGGGAGAGGAAACGGAGCCAGTCCAGAGCAGAGTTGCTATCAGTGAATGAATGGGATCGGCTGTGTTAGCTAAGCTCTACTTAATGCTCACCTACTTCATGCGGTTATGCATTCCTAGGCTAACCCTCGTTTAGAGTCTCTGTCTCTGTCTGGATCATGCTCACTCTCTCTTTCTGGGCGTGTGCATAATTGTGAGGAGAAACAGTGATGTGAAAATGCTTCATAATTATGCTAGAGTTTGTGTAGTGGTCTAAACTCCCGACGCTGGACCACATGTGCCCTGTCGAGAGCGGTAGCCCCGGCTCAGCCCGTCTCTGCCCTTCCTCTGTCTCTCCCTACATGCCTGTCTCCCTAGACTATGCTTCCTACTGTTCTGTCATTAAAAACTAATTCCTGGAGAAAAAAATTATCTATTCATACCTACCAGTTATCCTTTAGCTGGAGTCATTTATTACAATAAGTAACCTTTATAAAATAAGTAAAACTAGTACAGTAAGGCTGGGAACTGCCATGGTTTTTACTATATGATATTATGCCAATATTATTTATATATATATAAAATACCACAATATGTAATTATTTGTTTTATTCTTCTATCACTACTTGGGTTGGTAGCTTAAATTGTTATTAAAAACAAACTGAGTTGCATGGAAATATTCTATTTAGCATTGTTGCATCAATTCAAACAGTTTATCACAATATAAATGTTTTTTCCATAAAGCCCAGCTCTATCATCAGGTGAGTGCATCAGCCTGCGTACATATATCTTTCAGTGCTCAACAGTATGAGCAGAAAACCTTCTGTCTTTACCATGATCTCCCTCTGGATTTTAAAATCATAAAGAGAGGAAGAGAAGCATGTGTGTTGACTTTGTAGTTGTAACACATTTAGACTCTCATGGCAGACAGGTAGATCAGGTGTCTTTTCATTTTCACACACACACACACACACACACACACACACACACACACACACACACACGTACACACTTCCTCTTCAGACTTCAAAACCAGGAAATGAACTGACTTTGGGGGAGGGTTGTTTAATCAGTCTGTAAGATTTGAGACCTAACCACAACTGTACGGTAGTCGGAACAACTACACAGTCATAGATGTTCAAATCAGTCTGTAAGATTTGAGACCTAACCACAACTGTACGGTAGTCTGAACAACTACACAGTCATAGATGTTCAAATCAGTCTGTAAGATTTGAGACCTAACCACAACTGTACGGTAGTCTGAACAACTACACAGTCATAAATGTTCAAACCAGTCTGTAAGATTTGAGACCTAACCACAACTGTACGGTAGTCTGAACAACTACACAGTCATAGATTTTCAAATCAGTCTGTAAGATTTGAGACCTAACCACAACTGTACGGTAGTCTGAACAACTACACAGTCATAGATGTTCAAACCAGTCTGTAAGATTTTGAACAACTACACAGTCATAGATGTTCAAATCGTTGTTTGCTTGGAAAACATTTGTAAAGGTTTTGACAACAAACAAAATGATCTGTAGTTTTAATCATGGCCAAAAACTGTCTAATGTCATTGAACAAAAACAACAGTACACTAGTGAATCTAACTTCCCCAAACCATGACCAAACATTTAAGAATATAGTCTCCAGGAAACCACAACCAAACGGTCCCGCAGTCTGGACCGGAACCAACCTGTTCTTCCAGACGAAATACCTTTCCCATTCCAGTATATGTGACAGTGTTCATCTCATGCTGCAGTCTGAAGGGACTGCCCTGGCCTGTGTCTCCCCACCTAAAGAGCTCCATTTCAGGCTAAGGTGGTCTATAGCTGGGGGCCCTTTTCTTAAGTTGTGTTGATGTAAGGCCGCGCAGAGGTTAAGACACACACACTATCCTTGTCTCCTCCAACGACCCCGTTCTCTCTGTACATACACCCTCTCCTTGTTCACACACACTGCTGCCTGAAACTGCAAGACGGGCGCAAAAAGACACGCTTAGAAAAACACCTGCCCAATTAACGTTTGCCGTATCCCATTTCAAACGAGGCCCCCAACCAGGCAGGAGGAGAAAAGACTGGGCCTTTTGCCTTCAGGCCAGAGTAACCCCATGGGCCATTCAGGAGAATTGGCTTTACCAAACCCTACAAGATTGGCTTCATAGCATTGGATAAATATTAGACATGGATTAGGCTAATCTGCCCAGAGGTAGGGGACATGTTAAACACACACTTCACCACACACACAAACACACCCAGACTTACACAGACACCATGGCCAGCTCAAGCGTTGTGTTTGGAGGACGTAAAATGAAAGTGGCTTAAAATAGGAGACAAGTCCGGGGGATGGGGGGATAGACGGGGGATAGACTGAGAGGTAGACACAAGGCCTCCAATTCATACAGTCTAGGAGGGCCTCTAGCGCTCCGTGGGAGACTCCATAGCTCCCACTCTGATAACCCAGAGCCCAGATATGCACCGTAGAGAAGATTATTCAACCAGCTGTGGACTGTGCTTATTCAAAAGAAGAGTTGAAACACATTTTATTTCAAATCAAATGAGTTGAATCAATAAATACATGTACTAATGCGAATTTAAGCTTAATTAATAATACCCAATACCATTCTATCGTTAGAGCAAAATGTATTTTCAACTTTATATTGAAAATTATAGTTCGTGGCCAAACATTTTTAAAGATCATGTAATTATAATATGAATACCTGTTTAATCCATTTGACTGGCAACAGTTCTGTAGTTACAGTTAGGTTCATAATTATTTGGTCATTGACTAAGGTATTCATACTTCAACTTTCTACCCAGGCATGTTGGAGTTGAAATTAAATAATGAATAGTATCTCAAAGTGCAGACTTGAAGCAAATCTGAGGGTTTATACATCCAAATCTGGTGAACGGTGTAGGAATTACAGCAGTTTTTAAATGTGGCTCCCAACATTTTTTGGACAATGAACCTAATCATGAATTAAATTGTGCAAGTCCTTTGCAGTCAATGACTGCTTAAAGTGTGGAATCCATAGACATCTCCAGATGCTGGGTTTCTTCCCTGGTGATGTTCTGCCAGGCCTTTACCTCAGCTGTCTTCAGTTCCTGCTTGTTCTTGGGGTGTTTTGGCTTCAATTTGCCTTCAAGTGAAATGGGTGCTGATTTGCGTTCAGGTCAGGTGATTGACTTGGCCATTGCAGAACATTCCAAGCCTTTAAAAATATCCATTGCATGCAAAAAGTATTCACAGAGCTTCACTTTTTCCACATTTTGTTATGTTATACCCTTATTCCAAAATATGAAACTCATTATTTCCCTTAAAATTCTATGAATAATACCCTATAATGACAATGTGAAAGGAGTGTGTTTGAAATCTTAGCAATTAAAAAAAATAAAAATCAAATAAAGCACATGTACTGGTACATAAGTATCAATAACACAGCCTCTGCTCAATACTTTGTTGAAGCACCTTCGGTAGCAATCACAGCCTTAATTATTTTTGAGTATGATGCTACAAGGATGGCATACCTATTTTTGGGCAGTTTCATTCTTCTTTGCATGACCTCTCAAGCTCTATCAGGTTGTTATAGGGAGCGTCGGTGCACAGCCATTTTCAGATCTCTCCAGAGATGTTCCATCGTGTTCAAATCTGGGCTCAAAGACATTCACAGAGTTGTCCTGTAGCCACGCCATCGTTATCTTGGCTGTGTGTTTAGTGTCGTTGTTCAGTTGGAAGATAAACCTCCGCCCTAGTCTGAGGTCCAGAGCGCTCTGGAGCAGGTTTTCATTCTCCCAGTGTATGGCACTGAAAAACATGCCCACAGCATGATGCTGCCACCACCATGCTTTACTGTAGGGATGGTATTGGCCAGGTGATGAGCGGTGCCTGGTTTCCTCCAAACATGACACTTGCCATTCAGACCATAGATTTCAATCTTGTTTCATCAGACCAGATAATTTTTTTCATGGTTGTATCCTGTTTCTTGTCTGTGAAAAGCGATGATCTTCTTTTAACTTTTTGGAACATTCTTTTGACTTAATCAAGTTTCTCACATGCAGTCAAACTTGACACTCAACAAACCCCTAGCCAATTCATGTATTTCATGTGTTCCAGCTCAAGCACACCTGGTGCAACTAATGAAGCCCTTATTTAGTTGCAGCAGGGCTGCTTGAGGCAACATCTATTTTGCACATGTGTGCTGTTTTGAGGGATTCTATTCAGGGGGATGAATAAATTTGAGACTGGTGAAGTCATAACGAGTTGCATTTTTAGTTGGATTTGGGGAAACCACTTGATGCATTCGTTGTTTTGAGCTGTTTCAATTGCTTTTGTTTGATTTGTTCATTGCAAACAGCTGACAGTCTGCAAATAAACCCAGTTTGCAATGGGGTTGAAAAATTGATTGCAACTGTAATTGATTGCAACTGTTGATATTTGTCTCATTTGGTCATAGATTATATCTTTGTCTTCTTTGTCCTTTACAGTGTTTTTAGATGTTTTCTTTTAATCTTGTCTTCCTGTTCTTGAGGGGTACCAGTAATTTAAATCTTGTGGTAAACTCTCTGTATACTCTTGTTAAATCTTCTCTTGATTGTTGACCTTTACACAGATATGCCTACTGCAAAATTAGCCGTACAACTGCACTTATTAATTATTTAAATTCAACACTAATATGCTGTGGTAGACAGCTAAAGGTATGATAATGTCCAATGTTTGTGTGAAGTCAGAATACAAGTAGGTTTATGTTTCATCTCCAGTTATTGTATGTAACGGTGCATAACTGAGCATGCTTTTTGATGGTAAAATGAATGGGATGTCTGTGTCTGAATCTTGATGCCTGCTCCTGCTGTACAATATGAATCTTGAATTTTCACTGCACATGCAATAACACCTGCGGTCTTCTGTACATTCAAACTTGGAACTTGATTTGGAACTTTATTTTACTTAAGCAGGTGAGCATGTTCAGAACAGTTTCTCATTTGAAACAGCGACCTGGCCTAGATAAAGCGTTCAGGTGCAGAGAACATGAAGTTACACATATAATTACAAGACAAAGAAGTACACGATAAAAATAGTAAAAACAGGAATACAGTGTGCAGGTCTTCAGATCAAATTTGGAACTCGTGCCCACAGTGTAATTATATGTAATTAAGTGACATCAAATCTGTGCGGGGTTTCATCCTGAGAGTAGCTGTAGGTTTACTACTTTCATATAACAATAAGGAAGATGAGAGATCCTAAATAGTGCTATGAGGATTTCATTGGGCCTCTAAAATGTGTGTGTATTACATAAGGTAGGCAGGAATCTCTGTAACAGGTTGTTCATCCTGCTCTTTTTTCTGTCCTCAGGCGGCTGTGAGCCAATCACAGAGGCTGTTGCAGACCCGGAGGACATGCCCCTACAAGAGCCTGCTGCCAAGTTCATTACGAAGAAACAACCATCCAAGAAGGTCAAGAACAAGACAGGTTAGTCAGGGAATGGACTCACTCACAACACACACACACGCGTTCACACGCAGAGTCCTTAACGTGTAATGGTGATGGTGAGCGTGCACATTGTTCCTGATGGATGTCATGCCCGCCAGGCGGGTGGTTATGCAGAGTTACTCCCCCATTGATGTGTTCTTGTATTACACTCACATTTGAGCTCATGCTTCTGTTCCCTCCCTCTCTTTGTCTCCATCTCTCTCTCTCTCTCCCTCACTCTCTTTCTCTCTCTATTTCTCACCTTCTAGCACCCTCCCCTTTTCTATCTAAAAGTGTCTCAAACTGTTCAGTGCAGGTATATTAAAAGAGCTTTATTGGCCTGGGAAACATACGTTGACATGTCTGCCCTCTCTCTCTCCTTCCTGTTTCCTCTCTACCATCTGGTTCTAGTCGCCTGCATCTCTGTCACTGATTGGATGTAATAACTGGCAAATTGTAATTTTTCCAGCCATTATCAAAGTTGGGTTTGTGGGATAGCGCTCCAAATGGCATTTTAATCAAATAAGCTGAAGTAGGTCTGACTGCTCTAACTGATGAGGAAAAGGCACAGTTATTTATTTATTTATCCCCTAAAAAGGGACAGTTTTTCATTTTTTTCTGTTTGACTTCCAAGCATAATTAGCCATTTAATCAAACATCAGAGGCAGAAAAAAGCTCTGTGTGTGCGTGTGTATGTGTGGCTCTGACAAGCAGTGTTCTGTGGACAGAAAGATGAGGCCTGTATTGAATTTACATGCTGAGAAAACAGAGACTTGGTGTAATAAATGAATGCAGCCTAAAGCTTCCTGTGTAGCTGATGGGCTTCAGGGTGTGGAGGGAATGAAGCAGCAGTGCCTACTCTCAGACTCTCCTGGGTTCAGCAGAAATCACTCTTTGTCTTTACCTTGAAGAGTTCAACATGACTGGTCAGAAGGGAGGGTTCCATGCGTGCGTGTGTGTGTGTGCACACATCCGTGCATGGGCGTGCATATGGATTCCTGATGGTGTGTGTGTGTATGTGTGAGCAATCCATGTGTCTTTAGTGTGGTTAATCCACCCAGGCGTCGCCGCTAATGAGCTGAGCTCCATAGAGGAGGTGTGATAGACACAGACAGACGATGTGTGGGATATTACCAACACACACACAGCTCTATGAGACACACACACACACACACACACACACTATCACAGCTCTGAGACACACACACACACACACACAGCTCTGAGAGACACACACACCTTCTACAGAAAGCTAACTGTAAGCAGCTCTGGAAAATATCATCCGCTAATTGCCAAAATTTTGTTAATGTAAATAAATTCTAATATCTGTAAAAACATCACATATGTTCATTTGAATACACTTATTGTGCAAAAAATTATTTTATTTGTGCCGATCAAATATGCACGTGTCAGGCAAAAGGATGCAGCACTGTTAATTCTATTCTGCTATAAAATTCAAAGAGACATCAATTCCCACTGTGAACCCTAATGACACACAATACCACACACACACGTTATTAAGATGGAAAGTGGTCTGGAGAGAGGGTTATAATTACAAATGAATTGAGATTTAGCAAGACAAACTAGCACAAATTAAGTCTGATTCTAGAGAGAAATTGAGATTGAGAATAAAGAGAAACCGAGATGGAAGTTGGAAAACAAGCGAGATATGTTAACCATTGCTACAGTGTCTGTGAAGTGATTGGTCCATGATTGAAAGTTGTACTGGCCATGTTACATGATAGCTGTTCATGGACATCACATTTGACTCACAGAAGAGCAGTGAGATGGATGGTGCCCTTTGTAAATGTCATTGATCTGGAATAGCCCACAGAACTGAGTTATGGTCACGCTCTATTGAGGACGCCTGTTGTGGAGATGCCCTTCTGGCCTCTACAGGGATTCAATGGGAAAGGTCAGACACATTCCTCCACTCAGTGAAACCAGCTTCTGAAAGCCCCTGAACTCAACAGGTGCCGACGTCCTTAATTAAGAGACTTCAAATTGACGTGTTCAGTAGCTCCGTTAAACACAGGGAGTCTGCATTGATCATCTGTATGTGAAGGAAGCCGTACACCACTAGAAGTGTATTTGTGATGCTCCCTGATTCTTGTTGTTCTCCACTTGGACTTGTGTTGCTTCCACCTGCTTCCCACGGCAGTGCTCCGGGGGGGGTGGGATGTCTGGGGGTTACCAACAGCAACCAATATCTGTGTGAACATCCTCTGTGCATTGAAGCCCACCTGTCTATAGCTGTCTGTCTGTCTGTCTGTCTGTCTGTCTGTTGCTGTCTGCCTCTCTCATCTTTTTCACACCGCCTGTCTTTCACAATGTAATGCGCTTTATTGGCCTGGGATATTTTCAGTTCTCTGTTCATCCCCCCGCCCCCACCCCCTCATACTACTTGTATAAAAACTACAAATGCAAACGGAAATCATCACCAACTACTTTTCTTTTAAATGAATCTACAGAAGAGCAAACTATGTTTGGAGAAAAGAAAACACAATATGAGGTCAGAGTAAGACAGGAGCTCCCAGACGACAGCAGAAGAAATAAATCAGTATACACCTCTGTACCTCCCTGTTCCTTCTTCACCACAGATACACACACTCGCTTACCTGTGGCAGACTCAAAAGTAATTAGGCTAACCCCCCCCCCCACCGTTAGGGCGCCCAGGAGCCAGGAAGCACCTCTACTACAGTTGAAAGGCTTCAAAAGGTGTCTTGGATAGAAGTGCTGCTCTGCATCTCCTGCTCTGTAGCAAGGATGAAAGGGAGATGAAAAGGAGAGTGTCTCCTCTCTTCTTTACCACCCCCACCCCAACAGCCCACCTGGGATCACAGGGACGCCACCATTACCAGACACAAAGATTAGAGACACAGGCGTTAGGCAATTCAATCTAAACTGCTAACAGGGTGCACGGTGTAGCTTAGACTCATCCATGATATGAGGAATGTTCATTACATAGTCTTCCTGAAAGACTGGGTCCATTTCAGTGTCTTCGTAAATGACAAGGTCCATTTTAGTGGCTTCCTGAAAGACTGGGTCCATACCAGTGTCTTTCTGAAAGACTGGGTCCATTTCAGTGTCTTCCTGAAAGACTGGGTCCATTTCAGTGTCTCCCTAAAAGAATGCCTCCATTTTACTGTCTTCCTGAAAGACTGGGTCCATTTCAGTGTCTCTTTAAAAGACTGTGTCCATTTCAGTGTCTCCCTAAAAGACTGGGTCCATTTTAGTGTCTTCCTGAAAGACTGGGTCCATTTCAGTCTCTTCCTGAAATACTGGGTCCATTTCAGTCACTTCCTGAAAGACTGGGTCCATTTCAACATCTTCCTAAAAGACTGGGTCCATTTCAGTTACCAGTCCCTATCTGTGAGTGATACCACTCTGTACTCTCTCTGAAGCAAGGTTAACTTTATATACAGTATACGTTCTGTATGTAGTATACTGTATATTACATATAGGATACCATGGCTTCATATAGTATACCTTGGCAATACCATGGATTAATTTTTTTTACACAAATTTCATTTTATAAGCAAAAAGCAAGCAGTATATTCAAGAACATTCAATGACTAAGCAGTACAGGGGAATAAACATGTACAGTACATAACAAATACTGTTACAAATGTTTTCTGTCTCATTCTCTCCTTTACCTCACATTCGTATGACTCCTTGCTCCTTCCATCATAGCTTGCAGGATAGGACATTGATGATGGTGCTTCCAGAAGGTCAGCTCCCCTAATGGCTAAAACCAAACCCAATTATCCCCGGAGTCAGTCTCCGGTCAGCAGCCTTGCCATCTAACCATTAGCCACTAGCAATCTGCTATTCCCAAGTCTTTACTGCTGTCTTCCACCTCACCGTTCAGTTAAACGTCTCAAACGCTACAGTACCACATACTACACAAGGTTTCTTCCATTAGCCCCGTACTGTTAGCCTTCTGCTGATACATTACAATCCTATTACTGTAGTCAGATTTGGACTGGTAGGCCATACATTCACCTTACACAGTAACGGCTTTTAGCTAAGTAGGTTGAGAGAGAAGCCCATGCGTGTGTTAATTCACTCTGTCTTTTCTGGACAGACCATCAGAATGAGTTTCACAGAAGATGAAGCAGTGTGTGTTGACATTGCTGTTCCACATTTATCTTCTCTGACCAGACATGGACTAGTATCCTCGTGCTGCTAGGCCTTAACAGTTTTCCTGGTCCCTCCATATGTCTCCAGGGGTGTGGTAAAAAAATCTGACCCATGACTCACTACTCTGTATCAGGGGCCAAATGCTTCTGCAGACAGGCCCCCCCAACCACACCATAGCATTATGTAACCTGTAGGACAGTGCATTCAAACAATAAGGCAAAAGGGCAATATACCATGTCTAAAGGCTATTCTTATGCACAACTAATGAGGAATTCCTGGATACAGCCCTTAGCCATAGTATTTTGGCCATATACTGTACCACAACCGTAAGGTAAGCAATATTGCTATAATAAAGTGATTGACCTCTGCATTGCGCTACTGTCATGTTGGTCAAGGCATTCTGACTATAGCTGGGGTTCTCTGCTAGAGGCAGGGAAAATTGGTATAGTGCTGCACGGGGCAGGTAAGTAGTCAGACAAAGTTACCTTGACATGTTGCTGTTGATTGAATCCTGTGAAGGCTGTGTGCCTGTATATCCAGTCACATTTGTATCCCACATAATATATCAACAGCTTGCCAAGAAAGCATGTGATCAAACTTTGCAGGGGTTTTTGATGTAATTGAGCAGGTAAGAGTGAGGGATGTAAACCCATAAATGTTGTTCTGAGCTACTGCTACTCCTAATGTGTTAGCCTCTCCATACAATTCTGCTGCTTTCCAGCCAAGCTTCCTCTCTGTTAAGTCTAAACTCTTGGCTGCACTCTTGGAGGTTAGTGATGTATCTCTACTCTTTCCCGAAGGATTCTGCTTTGTCTGAGGGGTTGTTTTAGCACCCAGTGGGTAATGATACTACTGATTTGTTCTAACGCTGTCAACAGTACAGCAGGCTGGGGATTGGGTCGCTCTGATGTTGGCCTGCTGTCAGATTGTAGAGGCATTTTGCGAACGTTGAGATACTTTTGAGACCCTCGCAACAATTGTTTGAGTCTACAGGGAAAATGTAGAACTGCGAGGAGATGTTCCAATGTGTAAGACGTCATGCGAATTTTAGACTGTTTCAAATTGATGAAAGAGAAGTTATACAGTGTTGAGACTGTAAAAACGTTTGTGACGTTGTCATTTATGTTTTATCGAAGAGCTCACGTGCCTCCTGAATGACACCGTGGTCCTAAGGCACATGCAGTAGAGTGGGCCATTATGACCTGGGGTGAATTTTGTAACCACACCTGGGCATTTTCTAAAGGGCTGTGACCATTGGCTCAGCACTCACTAGGTTGGTGCTAGGGATGATTGGATAGAGATTATGTGTGAGTGTTCTCTAATTAACTCACAAATGACATAGCAACAGTGATCGTCAAAGTCAATCAACCAATCACATCTCAGTTTCCATCTGTTTAACAATCACAGGCCCTCTCCCATTGTTTTTTCAGCTGGTTTTCTTATTGGTCCACTTTCTAGGCAGGACGTTAAACCCATGCTGTTCGCTCCGCCTCTACCGGCTATCTCATTCCCTCCACACATCCCATTAAAACCCCATTACCTCTGGAAGGCAGAGAGAGACCAGGAGCTGTGGTAACTACGATAACCATCAGCACTCATTCCCTGGAAGGTGGAAACACTTTTTTCACCAGAATCCTGGTCAGCTAGCTAGCATGTGGGACGGAGTGTTTGTCCAGGAGTGTCTGTTTGCGCTCAAGCCGTGGGGAATCTCCTTCAATGAATGAATGAACTTCCTCTGGGAATGTTCTTTTCGGATGGAGTGTTTCCAGTCTGCAAATCTTCAGTTCCGTCTTCAGAAATTAACACTTTCAGTGCTGGGCAGCATGTTGTTCATTTCAATACATTGGACAGCTTCCAAAGGTCATTAGGCTCACATATTAAACTGAAAAATGTTGTACTGCAATATGGGTCTGTGGTGATGGAAGTCATTCCAAGTTTGTGCGCACACACACACTCTATTTATCTCTCTCTGTCAAACACACATGCACACACGCACTTCCTCGTTCCGGTGTCCCATGTGCAGAGTATCCTTTTTCTAAATAAAACAAGCTTGGAAAGAAGTGGGCCCTGGACAGAGGCGAGGCCAGGAGTTTGCTATGTAATAAAAGCTGCTTTCGTTTGACAAGTTGTGCTTTTAACAAGAGACCTTTAATTTTGCGAGAAGGAAGCAATGAATTGTAAAGTATGCTTTTCCAGAGCCGGGCCGTTAAGTGTGCCATGTACACCGCTGCTCACAGGATCAGCTCGAAAAATGCTTAACACATGTGCTTTCTGTCTTTACTCCTCTCTCTCTCTTCACTCACTGTCTACATTCACTTGCTTTCTTCCAATTCTGTCCCCTCACTCTCTCTTTCTCCTTTATCCCTCTCCGTTTCTCGGGAAACAGGCTTCACACAGGTCTGAACGCAGGCAATTTAACAATGCTGTGAATTATATTGCAGTCTTTTTTTGTATGAACGTCATGCAAAGTGAATCGCAGCAACAAAAGTATGTTGGCTCCTGCTTGGTATGAATGGAGCAGTACTCTGGCACTACACTCTACATAACTTTGAGTTTCTGGCACAGGACGCTCACTAGGGTCAATCATAACTTTCACAGCCTAGCTTGTTGACATTCCTGGATAGAGTTAATTAAAAAAATCAACTGTGTAAGAACACTTGATTTATTTAAGCCCAGAAGAATTTCATAGTTTACCAAAGCATTGTGATAACTTAGCCAGCCACCTGATGATGTCATCCATGCACTAGCGGAACTCTAGGACAATAACATTATATACTAATGTTTGCTTTTAAAAAGCTTAACTAACTACAAAACCAAATACTATACGGTGTAATAATACATGTCGAGGTCATGCTCAGAAGTACTTTTTAAAGGAAATTTTCCGGATTTACGGTCCGGAATCTGTAGAATATGTATTCATTCAGAAATGACAGTCTTTAGTACAGCCCTTTGTTTTTCAAAAAGATAGTACAGTCCTATGTTTTTCAAACCACTTGCAATGTACAGACAACAGATCCTCCCAACAAAGATGCTCATGAAGTTTCTAAGAAGCCCACGGTAACATCAAGGGAGCTTCAGGCATCTTGGGCCACAATCAATGTCAAAGTGCATGAGTCAGATGTCATAAAGAGACTGCACAACCCTGGTCTACATGGGAGGTCAGGAGGGAAAGAAGCACTCAGAAAAGAATATTGTCATATAACTGAAATTGGTGGCGGTGTTATGGATTGGGGCTGCTTTTCTGCTTTTTTAGCCTGGCTGACTTTTACATCCTGGAGTAAACCATTTACTAAATATGGTTCCTGAGTGTTCTTCAAGAGAATGTGAGGCCTTCTTGCTCTTTGAAGGCTTGTTCCAGCTTAATAACAAGATAGTGTGGGTTGGTGTGCGCGCAGCTGTGTGTAACTGTGCACGTGTTATAAGTGACGCCAATCCACCCATCCTGGTTTAGGAGAGGAGACATGTCAATTTGTGCAGGGGGCAGAGAGCAGGTCAGGGGTCAGAGTTTAGGTGGGGGTAATCGTCAGCTGTCACTTGCCATAAGCTGGGACATGAACACTGGTGTCAATGGGGGGTTGTGAGAGCAGGCACGAGTTCAGTAGCCACTGAGTCCAGACTGAGAACACATGCCTCCGCAGACAGGCACACACACATACAAACACTCACACACACACCCGCTGGTCCAATATCCTCAAACTCCCCAATGAGCCCCCAAATCTTTACCAGGCCCCAGTTTTTTCCTGATGGGTTTTTGTGTTGACATAGAGTTTTGGACTACAGAAGGGGAGGACTGTCCAGATGTGAACACTGTGGTTTTACAGTACTGCTCAGGACCCAATTGTCTTTTTTTATTTAACCTTTATTTAAAATGGTTGAGAACAGTTTCTCATTTGAAAAGGCGACCTGGCCAAGATTAAAGTGAAAGGTGCAAGAAGACAAAGTTACACATTAGTTATACAAGGGAATAAAAATAGAATCAAATACAAGATGCAGATCTTCATAGTAAATGGTGTAGGTATATTGTATGTACAGTTACTGGAACAGAAGTCTGAATTAGAGAGGTAGATTAATTGGTATGTAAAGTGACAATGCAAAAAACTATGGAATAATTAACACATTGAGCCTAAATGTGCAAATGGATATTGTGCAAATGAAAAACAAATAAGATACTGAGCAGATTGGTGCGTGCAGAGGCACCGTGGGTCAAAACTAAGGCACAGTTGATCAAATGAGCAGAGGTAATGTGCATATGAGAGTGGAGGGTCGACAGACAGAAGCTCTGATATTCGTGATTTAAGAGGTGAGGGAGACGGTGTTCGTGAATTTCAGTCTTCTGTAGCTCGTTCTTGTCGTTAGCTGCCGCGAACTGGGATGAGTTTTGGCCAAAGGAGGTATGTTAGGGAGATATACCTGCTTTAGGGCAGGTTAGGACTTATAAATGTGTGTGTACCGAGGGCCAGCCCATTAATGCGTATAGGCTGCAGTGGTGTGTGTTAAATGGGGCATTGGTGACCAACCGGTGAGTGGTCATATGGGGAGTGGTCAAAGTATGAGCCGCTCAATCAGGCTCTCCCTCTGTCATGTTCTCTCTCTGTGCCCGTTCCTTTCTTACCCTCTGCCAGCCTGGCATCACCCCCTTTCTCTGGTACCCTGTTTCCCTGTACTACACACTCACATTCATCTGAGCAAGCTCCCATTTTTGTCGCCCTTCCTCTGTCTTTTCAGAGTTTTAAGACACAAGCTATACTTGTGTGTGATCACAGTGGGTCATGATTAGTTTCCTTCTTTAGCCCTGGAGACACTGGGCTGTGCTCCATGGTAAATATTGAGCCATGGAAATGAGAGCCATTTCCAGGTACACGCACACGTAAATACATTCAACTTCACCCCTTTATATACACACAGCACATACGGTACACTTTGACCCAACACACAGAAACACAGGTCATGTAGGCACTAGAATGATGGGTTCTTGATCCCAGATAGAGATGGTGGCGTAAGGAACACAAACAAACATGTTAAATGAGTGCCAGACTTGGGTGGAGGACATGCCCTGCCTCCACCAGGTTTTATTGTGATAATGAATTAGATCTGAGGAACTCCAAGTTTGCAAAGCCAAGAGGAAACCAAAGAGTAGGGAGAATGTTGGGGAAACTCCACATTAATGCCCATGGTGTTGAAATTGTATGTCCAAAAGCCCATATGGGTGTGAGGGTCAGGTGTCCACTTACATTTGGCTATATAGTGTACCTAATCTATATTATATATACATGTAACCACATTTCAATAATTCAAACTCAAACAGTTTGTTCTTAGTATTTTAAAAAGGAATAATTAAATTTATTGTGGGATTTTATTGTCCTGATTTCTAAAGGTAAACTATTCCAGTCAGTTGAATGTATAAAAGATCTTGCTCCTGCTTCCACATGTAAGCATGTGTAGATGTTGCTGGTGTCAAAAGGATAAGTGTGTTTGTCACGGTTTAGGCTGTGGCAAGTGGTTTCAGGACAATATTTCCCACCAATCACCTGCCTTGTTTTCTGTTCACTGTCATCTGCTGTCATTTATTCTCCTGTGTATATGGTTCCTGTGTTTTCAATTGTCATTGTCGGTTATTGTTACCTGTATGGTGAGTCTATGCCCATTTGGCCAGTACTGTTTTAAGAATACATTTGCATCATTTGTTTGTTAATCCTGTTCTAATGTCCTGCAGGCGTGTATAATGCTCAGTCCGTGTCGCACCACAATATCAAAGTCCTGAGAAGGTCTCAATCTATGTAACTTTGATATAAGCTCTGTGTTGTACTACGGTAAATGTTCAAAGTGAGTGATTGTCGTCTTGCATTCATAACTGTTTATTTTTGGGCATCACTGTTGCCCGTGTTAAAATATAGCCGATGACTGCATAGGTGTTAGTTTCTTTATGCGCGGTCTAAAATAAAGTGAGTACCGTGAATTCCTATTATCGTCTCCATCACACTTGAGCATTATTACAGTGTTTTGTAAAGTGTTTTTTCAAATAAACAGGGAGATTTATGTTAATGCTTTTAAAATATATATTCTGAGTGACCGTCAATTTAGTAATTCATACATTGTACAATGATGTGTTTTATTTTTAGGAATGAATCTACAAATGTTGTTATAAATTGCATCTAATTCACAAAGTAAGGCCGTGTTTGTGTTTTGATTAATAATGTCACTGTGCTTTAGGATAGAAAACAGCAGTTATTAAGATACTAAGGTCTCTCTGATGGATACAGAAATCAATTCTTTGCTCTGTATAGTAAAGCAACATTTTAGTTACCGATACTTGTTTTCCTGATGTACTCAGTGTGCTTTCCAAAAATATTATTCTGAATCTGATCTCAAACCCAGATATTTTAAACAATCAACTCTTGAATTGATCAATCACTTGCGTTCATTTTTAAATCACCAGTTATGGAATGTATTCTCTACTATGTACCAAACAGCATTATATATGACTTTGTTTTATTTAAAACCAAATAATTGCGGAAAAACCTTCCTGCAAAGTGTTGCAATCATTTTATATATTTGCTTATATTTTCAAAATACTTGACTGTGATTTATAAAATATTGTATTATATACAGTATATTCACATGCATATTCTTACAAAGTAAGGGCAGTTTTTTAAAAATGTAGAGATGAGTGGTGGGGCCAATAGTTTGCCTTAAGTTAGCCACACCACTCTACAGAGTCCAAGAAGTTGTGATTTTTATCTATCTATGAAATCACATTGATTTATTTTACTAAGATATGGATGGAGGAATTAGTGGAGAAACATCTAAATGTTACATATGGCAGGTAAACTGATTATGTTCAGGTTGTCATGCGGTCACCCGGTTGCCAAGCTAATGTTCCCCATAATACACTGTGCAGCCAGTGGCGGATTCAGCAAATTGGGGGCCCAAGGCAAAGGTATGTATGAGGCCCCCCCATCTGATCTTTAAAAGAGAATGAAAAAAACATGTATCGACTGAATGGTGGATAAGCAGATAAAGCTAATCTATGGGGAAGTATTCTTTACTCCAAAACGAAGAAGGAAAGCGGAGAACACAAAGTGTAGCACTACACAAACTAATAGTCATCATGGAACCCATCATCATCATCATCATCGGTGTCAAAAAGGCCGTCATTAGACAACTCTTCTACCTCATCTGTGTCAACGTCGATAACACTGTTGGTGACGGCGTGCGGCAACAGCGTGATGGCCCCTTCATTGTCTAGGTTAACGTTATCCTCACCTATCGCCACTTCACATCTAGCTGCTACTGATGCTGTGGCAGCATGTTCAATGCTTTGGACATTGTTGTTCCTGTCTGTATCCTTAACAGTAGCCGTTAAAAAGTTTGTCATCTTTGGCAGTGTTGCCAACGCTTTGGCACCGTGCACCGTTATGGACTACTCCATTTCATTGTGAAAGTAGGGGATGTATGCAAGGCCTGGCAACACTATTTTTCCAGCAACGCAAACTCTGATTTTGTTTTTTCAAAATAAGAGCGCTCATTTTAATTCATTGCAATAAACATTGTTAACTCATTATAAAGCTAGTGAATTGTAACCAAATGTAATTGTATTGTGTGTAAACAAACAATATGAGCATGTGATAGCAAAAAATAATAATTTCACATGTTTTTAATTTTTTAATAAAAACAGTAACAATTATTTTGTACTTGTTGTACATCCAATTTGATTAAATATAATGTCAGTTTCTCATGTGAAAACACAATTACATTTGAAAAACATTCACTAGAGTCTGTTTTTATCCAACAATAGACTAATTTTAGCAACACATGAAAATTGACCCACCACCTATCTATGCAATAAATTAATACTGTTTCAATGAATTATGAGCGCTATTATTTTGAAAAGGAAGATCAGAGTCTGTGTTGCCGGCATAATATAGCGTTGCCAGGCAAACGGTTCTTGCCTATAGCTAGGGCCAGAGCTGAGTGTATGTGTAGGGACAGATAACCATGAACTGGACATATTTACTACCACTTCAACGTTTCAATGTATTTCTTAAGAATATTAATACAATTGACTATGTTTTTGAAGTGTTCATGATGATAAAGGGTTTTTTCTATTACTTTTATTTTTGAGGTTGGTTGGGGGCTCCCTTACTACAACTGCTGGTAGGGGACCCCGAGCAGCCGCCTACCTATGCCTCTATGTTAAGACTGCCTCTGTGTGCAGCCCACTGACAATGTACCGGTACAGGTATTAAAACAAAAGCTTGTTGTAGGATAACACTGAGGTTTCCCACCTGCACAAAATTATGTAATTCTGAAAGGAAAAGGTGCAAAGTCTGCATTGTAGAAAGAAAGTATATTAAGATAAAGGTTATTATTATTGCTACTAGGTGGGGGTTGACAGTTGACTAGTGTGTTGTGTCCACTCTGTCCTTTCTCCAATCCATTTCTGTTAAGGCATGGCTGCTCTTTGTCTGTCCTAATCCCACTTCCTGCCTTGATCCTGGTTGCCCACCCCAGCACTGCTGGATGACAGGTCAGCACATCCCACCCTGTGTGTGTGTGTGTTTGTGTGTAGGGATGTGTTACACGTCTCTCTCTCACAGCACACTGATAATGTCAAGCTAATGTATGAGCTCATCTCTGAACTAGACACACGTGTGAACTGACAGACTTTGGAAGTAGGAAACTCCCTCATGTGGATGCCCTGTTTCACAGTTTCTCTCTCACACATACACACGTTGGTGTTTTTTCATTGATTGTGGTTAAGGAGTTATGTGTAGATGTTTATAGCTGTGTGCGTGTGTGTGTGTGTGTGTGTGTGTGTGACATTGTCTCATTGAATGAAAGGTGGTTTGTTAAAAGCACTGGTTTAGAGTTTCTCTGAAAGGGGGCATACACTATATATCCAAAAGTATGCGGACACCCCTACGGAGGGTGAACCGCTTTGGAAACATTGTTTATCTTAAACATTAATGCCAATAAAGCATATTGAACTGAACTGATAATGGCCTGGGGCTGTTTTTCAGAGTTTGGGCTAGGACTTGATTTCAAAGGACAAAGACATTTTAGACAATTGGGTGCTTCCAACTTTGTGGCAAAAGTTTGGGGAAGGCCCTTTCCTGTTCCAGCATGCACATGCACACAAAGCCGGTCTATAAAGACATGGTTCAACAGGTTGGTGTGGAGGAACTCGAGTGGCCTGCACAAAGCTCTGACCTCAACCCCATTGAACACCTTTGGGATGAATTTGCCAGCTGCACATTACCGCCACAACATGATAAATGTTTTTGTTTGAAAAAGACTACTGTGATTGCTTTAAAAAGTAGGTAAATTCTATTTTACATACCAGTTCTTTCCTACTAGGATGACAGGAGTCACGGGACATTCTTCTTTGGGTAACTGAACAGAGAGAAACAAGCCTACTCCAACATTCAAAACAGTGTTTTAAAGACAGACCTGGCCTACTCATTGGTGAAGCAGATGCCGAATGTCTATGAATTGATTGATGTGTGGATTGCATATTTGATGAACCCCTAAGCCCTGTGCAGACAGAGTAGTGCCCCTTGTCTCCCCTAGCAATGGTAGAAGTAGCCAAGCAAACCGGTCTGATCCCAGAAGCTTACATTGAAACTCTACAGCATAGGTCTCCAACCCTCTCCTCAGGGACCCCCAGACGTTCCAGAGTTTTGTTGTAGCCCTGAACAGGCACACCTGACGTGTCAGCCAGTCATCTAGCCTTTCAGTAATGAATCAAGTTTGCCTGTTCAGGGCTACAACAAAACTCTGGAGCTGCTGGGGTTCCCTGAGGAGAGGGTTGGAGACCTATGTATCAGTGGGGTTGTGATCAAAATGCATTCGACTGGGTCCAGTTTGAGCTTATAGCACCCTTTGATGAATTATGGTTTGATTCGCGTGATGTTGGGTATGAAGGGCATTCAAGAAGTGTACGAACCAATCGCATTTGAAATTTATTTTGATCAATGCCCATTGAAAACGCCCCTTGTCCAAATGCTTTGACTCGGAGCACTGCCGGACTGATATCCGTGTAGTGTTTCAATATAAGCTTCTGGGATCAGGCAGCTTTGCGAAGCTACGGCAGAGGGTCAGTCTGGGGTCGTGTGTTTTTTATTTTCCTTCCACACATATTTCTCATTTTGTAAGTGCAGCCGGAGTACCACATAGTGATTGATGGGAGCCTGTCTGTGTATGTGCGTTTCAGAGATAGTAAGTTGTATGTGTGGTAGGGAGGTATGTGTGTGTCCATGCACATATCCCTGTTCTTGCGTGTGTGTGATTGTGTGTGTGCAGGTCTCTCATCGTCCCTGTTTGTGGCTTTTCCAGGCAGAGTCGACATGTGGACCCCCAGAGGTCCTTGCTTCCTCCTGGACCTACCTGTCTGTCTTACTGTCTGTTGAAGTTTCTAGTTTCGTGGTCCGCGTGGCGTAGTGGGCTAAGTCGCTGCAATCCACGACAATATATGTCCTGATAGTCACGGGTTTGGAGCTGACTATGGGGTTTCTAACTTTTCCAAGGCCTCCTGCAGAAGGCAACACAAACTGGAGTATTGCTGCCTGGAAATTGGGTTAGATAAGTCAGATTATCTATCCTGCTACGTAGCTCTCAAGCAACTTCTAGTGTCCAGATCGGGGGCCTGTGGATTTAATCGCGGAAATATAGTCTTTGAACGTAATCGTCCCCTGCCTGATCCGACTAAATGCTTTCGTGTTAGACTCGCAGTGCGAAAAGAATCGGAATTGTCCATGATGTGTCCAATCAAGTGTAATGTCCATGATGGCTTGTAAAACCATGTTAGTAATCCATGCCATTTAACAGCCCGAATGGTCTACGGGAAGAAGCTGTTATGCAGTCTGGTTGCTCTTGACATAATGGTGGTGTCTGGTGGACCTGAGTGGCTGAAATAGTCTGCGGCTCAGGTGGCTAGCATCAGCAATGAACTTTGCCTTCCTGCGGCACCTGGTGTTTTAGGTGTCTTCCAGGGAGGACAGAGGGGATACGATGATATGTTTAGCTGAGCACCGGAAACTCCTCAGAGCCATACGGTCAACCGTCTTTGAGATCCTAAGTCCTAATTTCTGAGGTACATCCGCTGCCGTGCCTTCTTCACCATAGTGGATGATGGATTCGCTGTTGTTGAGGATTGGGGATGTTCAGACTTCCTCACTCAGTAGTCCACAATCAGCTCTTTAGTTTTCTTGACATTGAGGGAGAGGTTGTGTACCCGGCACCGCCAGTGCATTTCCCTCCTCTCGGTACTCTCTATATCCCCCTGACCCTGCCTTGTCAGCAACTCATTTGCAGTTGCAGGATGGCCAAGGGTGCACATGCTTCCTTCAAGCACCTCCCTGAGCCGTCTGAATGTTATCACACTGCTCACACGGAAACATTACAAATTTGCCAATTATATGTCTGTGACTGGACTCACAGGCACTCAATCAACATAAAAGAAGTAGCTGAAGAGCAACGTGGCTATGTCCTTCCTTACCCCTGGCAGCGCTGTACAACTTTGTGCTACGCCATGCTGGGATACTGGGCATATTCTGAAATACCGTCACCATTATTAATTCTCTGCTAAAGTTTTTTGTTAAATTATAATAGCTTATTTACTAAATTTAGGCATTTTATAGTGTTTAATTACAAAAAGGAAATGCATATTTATTTTTTCATAATTTAATATATCTAAAAAAATGGATTATTCTGCTTATTTTTGTGTTTTTAAAATATATACAAAGGTTAATTTTGTACAATTGAATATGCATTTCTTGAAATTAGAAACAGCATCAGAAGTAAAAGGTTTATTTTTATTTTATGCCAATGTACACAGGTACAGAAATGACAAACAAATCTGTGTTTGGTATCAGCCAAATAGTTTTATATGAATATCAGCTATCAATATTGGGATTTAATTTTGTTAGCTGTGTATCTCTAATATTTATAACCCAGTTAAACAGGAAGTAATGTTTGACCTTAGAGTTCCTAAAGACTCAGTTAAACTGTAATGAAAAATGCTTTATGTATCTTATTGTTTATGGTTAATAAGAATTTCTAGGGATGCCAATAACTGTGTCAAGCATTTGCTCATCTCCAGTTAGATGTTTTGCTACTACAAAAGTCCCTTACAGATCTTATGCTGGTGTTGAATGCAACAACATATATACCGGTACCTTTCTCTTTTAAGTCCACTAATCAAAATGTACATGATTACAATATTACTACCTTGGATGGTTCTGTCATACAAATACCTGGACTTTTTTTTAAACCATTCCAAAATTACTCGCACCCGGGACTGGAGTAATAATGAGGCAGTGTTGATGCTCATGTTCTGTATTGTGGGGATTCATAGTCACTTCTTTTCTTTTAACTGAAGAACTCGACATGCATTTTGGTGAAACATGTAAAGGGTATCTCTGGTAAGGCAAGTGGAACAGTAAGTGAATGAACTGACAATCTAAATGTTGACAGTACAAAACAACAAAGGAGAGCAGGCTCACGTCTTCGGTGTGTGACAGTCTAATAGAGAGAGGGAAATAAGGGGATCATGTGAGTGGTGAATGAGCTGACTGGTTATGTTACCTGGTCATGACTGAGTACTTAGCACGTCCTCATCTCTGTCTCTCTGTCTCTCTGTCTCTCTGTCTCTCTCTGTCTCTCTCTGTCTGTCTCTCTCTCTCTCTCTCTCTCTCTCTCTCTCTCTCTCTCTCTCTCTCTCTCTC
>JACXGM010011224.1:6763-24263 GCA_016801145.1 Umbra pygmaea | reverse complement strand
TGATCTCCTCTGGGAGCTGGTTCCAGCTGCGGCTGGCATAGTAGCTAAAAGCAGATTCTCCGCGTTTTGTCTGAATCTTTGGTATCTCTAGCTGATGTAATCCTGATGATCTGAGTGGTCTTATGGGTTTATATTCAACGAGCATATCTGCAATGTATTTAGGTCCTAGGCCATTGAGTGATTTATATACCAGTAATAATACTTTAAAGTCTATCCTAAATGTGACTGGGAGCCAGTGTAGAGACTTGAGGACTGGCGTGATATGATCATATTTCCTGGTTCTGCTTAGAATCCTGGCCGCAGCATTCTGTATGAGCTGTAGCTGTCTTATGGTCTTTTTGGGAAGACCAGTGAGGAGGCCATTACAATCATCCACCCTGCTGGTGATGAAAGCATGAACAAGTTTCTCTAAGTCTTTTCTGAAAACAAAGCATCTAATTCTTGAGATATTTTTAAGATGATAATATGCTAATTTAGTTATTGCTTTAACATGACTACTGAAGCTAAGGTATGACTCCAGAATCACACCAAGATTCCGGACTTGATCTTTAGTTGTTTGACCCCTAGCATCAAGGTATGCGTTCACCTTGAGAACTTCATCTTTGTTTCCAAATACAATGACTTCAGTTTTCTCTTTGTTCAACTGAAGAAAGTTTTGGCACATCCAACTGTTAATTTCATCAATGCATTGGCATAGGGAGTCAATGGGGCTGTAATCATTAGGCGATAGGGCTAAGTAGATCTGGGTGTCGTCTGCATAGCTGTGGTAAACAATTTGTTTCTTTCTCATTATTAGGCTCAGTGGGAGCATATACAGGTTGAATAAGAGTAGCGCGAGAATTGAGCATTGTGGGACTCCAGATTTCATGAATGTCCACTCAGACTTATGGTTGTCTATACTCACATAGTAACCTCTTGCTTCTAGGTATGACCTGAACCATTTTAGGACCATCCCAGAAAACCCGACCCAGTTTTCCAGCCTGTCAAGAAGTATGTCATGATCGACAGTGTCAAATGCAGCACTAAGGTCGAGTAGTACCAGCACTGATAGTTTGCCTGTATCTGTATTGAGGCGAATATCATTTATTATCTTTACGAGCGCTGTCTCTGTACTGTGATGTGGTCAGAAGCCAGATTGAAAATTGTCAAAGTGTCCATTTGAGTTTAAGAATTTGTTCAGCTGATTGAAAACATATTTTTCAATGATCTTGCCTATGAAAGGGAGATTTGAGATTGGTCTGTAGTTGCTCAGTACGGTGTGATCCAAATCACACTTTTTCAAAAGGGGCTTAACAACTGCAGTTTTTAGGGACTTTGGAAAAGTCCCAGAAAGAAGTGAGGAATTTACCAATTCTAGGAGATCTGCTTCTAAACAGTTAAACACACTTTTAAAAAAAGATGTGGGAAGTGTGTCAAGGGCACAGCTTGATGTTTTAAGGTGCTGTACTGTTTTTTTTCTTCGAAAACAGACATGACTAATTTCTAAGGTTGTGGTCTGATCTGTCTGACCTCAGCGCAACTCAAAGATGTGCCGATCACCTTTCTGATATTATTGATTTTCTCTGAGAAGAAAGAAGCAAACTCACTGCATTTACTGTCTGAGAGCATTTCACTGGGAATGTGACTTGGGGGGTTTGTTAATCTCTCTACAGTAGCAAAAAGAGTGCGTGTTGTTAAAGTTGCTGTTTATAATATTTGAGAAAAAGTTCTGTCAAGCTTTGCCTAGTTCTACATTGAAGGCATGAAGGGTGTTTTTATAGATGTCATAATGGACTTCAAGATTTGTCTTCCACCAGATGCGCTCAGATTTTCTGCAATTTCTCTTCAAAGTTTGAACTTTTGTTGAGTTTCTCTATGGTGCCTTCTATCTGCCATTTTTCTTCCTGACTTTAGGGCTTACAGCTTAACTGTAACATCCTATTGGTTCCTCTGTAGCTCCATTTGTGATGTAGTTGATTCAGAGTAGCTTCCTTTTTCCATCTGAGCGTTTCTGTTATTTTGTCCTCCTGCACATCCCCCAGAGATTACAGACCAACAAATTTGTTTTAAATCAAATAAAAAACGTATAGGATTCTATATCTGTTAATAGAAAAACCTCAAAGTGCAATCATAACAGCACAATTTGTGACCCGTTGCCATGAGCAAATTGAAACCAGTAGATCACAGATAGGATTAACAAATCAAAACTATTGTTGATTTTCCCTTGTCGTTCTCAATTATACAACACCAAAATATTAAATACACCTTCATCTAACCTTTTTAAACTTGGGTGTAATCTCACTTTGCATTTTAGATTTGCTTATGTAATTTCTGCGATGTTTCAGGTGAAAGAAAGATTTGGACTCAAGACAATTTAGACTCACAAGACTTTAAAGTTTAATTATAATCAAAAACTTTTATTGTTAGCCATGTCAAACCTTCTACCAGGTGATAAGACTGTGATAGCTTTTTAGCTGTTGAAGTACGACAACATTGACATTTTACTTGATTTCACTGGTTAATGTTTGCTCGTAAAAGGAAACACTAATTTCCTAGCATGGTAATATCCTTCCTGGCACATTGATTTAGCTAATGTAGACTTCATTAATTCATGAAGAGGGTTTTCTACTGAGTTCAATGCCTCAAATGTAAATTGAATGTTATATACAAAAACGTGTGACAAATCTATGACATGACAAAAGTATATTGGTTTTAAAATATGCTAATTGAAGTAAATTCTTTTCACCAATGAAAAGGCACACACACTTTCACTAAAAGGGGACACAGTTTACACATTTTACTATAGGATAGAATCATTGCAAAGGTAAAAGTATAATTTGGTATTTTTTTCTAACGAGAAGACCAAATTGTTTTGGGTGTTTGATAAATAGAGCTTTATTGGGTTGCCAGCAAATAAATAGACATACTTTCTAAGCACTGGTAACAGAGATCAAAATCCCAAACAGATAAATGATCCATCTTGGGACTGTGCAAGTTGAATTTGACTACATCCTTTACAAAAGCTGAAGAGTTAAAATATAACAAAGTGTTTCACCTGGGAACATTTTTGACAACCTTTTCACTTACAGGACCTTCAATATTCACAAAGGGTTCTACCTGGAACCAAAACTGTTTTCCCAAAGCTGTCCCCATTTCTTAACCCATTTGTTTCCCTTAATTTCGAGTAAGGCCTTGGGTGTGTAGCAATCGTGTCAAGTCTGAGTGTAATCCAGATCTCTTAAGCCTTCTACTTGTACATGGCATTGAAGGCTCGACCAATAATGAGTCTGCGCACCTCGCTCGTGCCTGCTCCAATCTCGTACAGCTTGGCATCTCTCAGGAAACGCCCCATGGGGTAGTCGTTGATGTAGCCGTTGCCCCCTGCAGGTGAGGAATGGCAACGATGACTTCAATTATTGCACTTCATGCAAATAAAATAAATGAGCATTCAGTGATGACGACAAAGACCTACATTTTCCTTAAAATTGCAGTAAATTGTTAGTGTGCTTCTTACCCAAACACTGAATACCATCCAGAGCAACTTGAGTGGCGTTCTCAGCACAATAAAGGATTACTCCAGCACAGTCCTGCAAAGATACTCAAGTCAAGTCTTCCGAGAGTTTCATTAGTTATTGTACCATGAAATGGGTTCTCTGCCACATTATGTCTCTGAATTTCAAGTCATTTACTAAACAGACATTAGTGACCTTTGAACTGTAGTGCCCCTTATCACAGGCTCGTGCCACATTGTACAGATACTGTCTACTGGAGCTCAGCCGCGTGTACATGTCTGCCATCTTCGCTTGCATCAACTAGTAGAACGAGAAAACAGAACATGAAATCCAGAAAAAGCAAAGGTTGTGCCATAACATGTCTTGAATGCTTTGAGCGCCCTTTCTTCCTGGCCTGACTGATTATGATTTGGGTTTCTTTGACGTCCCACCTGGAAGTGTCCAATCTTTTGGCCAAAAGCTTCTCTGATGTGAAGGTAAGGAACAGAGTTGTCCATCACAGCTTGCATTATGCTTAAAGAAGGGAGCATTTCTTTCATTGAATAATAATATTACTAATAACAAAGATAATAACAAAGATAATAACAACAATAATAACAACAATAATAACAACAATAATAACAACTGATATGTTGGCTGGTTAGATCACGATGCTGGGCTATTAATGTCTCCTACTACAAAACACTTATTTAACAGAAGCAAACAAATAGACACTAGCAGTGTGGGTTGCTCCCGGTGATGTTCTGTTTGCTTCTGTTGAATAAATGTTTTTCAAAATATACATCTTGTTGTGGGGCCAAATGAATATAATCCAGCGAGCCATCAGCAGAACATGCTCATAACTCAAAAGGTAAATATCTACCCCACAGGTCCTGAAGCGAGCACCAGTCTCTCCAAGTCCAGTCCACTCATCATAACGTAGACACCTTTGTTGAGAGGTCCCAAAACATTCTCCTCTACGACACAAAGACCACATTCAAATTCTCATACATGGATAGGCAGGCATCAAGCATAATACTGATCCAGACACATTCAGGTAACTACCCAAGTAAAAGAAAGGCTGTTAAGCAAATGCTTACAAACACAGGTGTGGTTCTGAGTTCATTTAGCAATTAGAATCCCATAACATGACACACAGGCAAGACTTGTGACTCAACGGCATAACAAAATGGCATCCAGTGTAGCATAAACACTTTAAATCTAATCAACATGTCTCATTTTTTTCCATTGTCACCATTTCTGGTAACTAGTGGCATTTCGCCCACTAAAGTACATTGGAGTATTTCGCTGCTGATTTTACCTCAGTAGCAGATAGGCTTGCTCTAGATAAAAGGAAAAGGATTAGAAATAGATCTAATTCTGAGTTATATGATGCTATTCATAAAAGAAATTAGGCCTGGTCTAAGGCCAGAAAATCAGCCTCATGCTTGGACTGTCAGAATCTCAGGAAATTAGGAAACTGGTGTGTAAAACTTATTAAAAGGCAACATCTGATTTCTTTGTGAATACACTTTCAAATTGTTATGGTAACCCAGTCAAATTCAGGAATACAGTGATGGCCCTGTAACAGTTCCTGGTCTGAACTGCTTCAACACAATTTGAATTATGTGCCTATTGCTGATAAAAATGCAATTATGAATGCTTTTAATCAAATTTTATTACAGCTGGTCCTCTTAATTCTATAAAATAAAAAAAACTGAAGAAAAAACAGCTATGCCTAATACACCCTAAATGGTTCTGTGATGGAAACTTGTACACGGTTACAAATACTGCGGAATTTGGTTAGATGACAGTCTTTTAAAACACATATCACTAAATTAGTAAAAAAGCTTAGGGTCAAGGTTAATTTCATTTACAGAAACAGACCATGTTATGTCATCTCAACCCAGAACTACAATTGTGGAGGCTGCATTCTAGTTGCTCCTAGACAATGGTGATGTGCTGTACATGCATACACCAGTGTCAGTATGTTAAACCTAGGATATAGTTTATCACGTAGCCTTGAATTTTATCTCTGGTTTCAGTTCTTGCACACATCATTGCGTTTTGTATAATATGGTTGGTTGGGATTCCCTGACTTCTAGAATGGGTAGACAATGGTTGTTATTTGTATAGAAGGCTCTCACGCAGAAAGTTCCTGAATATCTTAAAATCAATGATTAATAAGAAAAACATCAGCTATAAATCCTGCTCTTAAGAAAGTCTAACTAGGAGGTACCGCGGCTCTATTCAGAGTTAAATGTAAAACTGCCTTGATTGACCATGTCTAACACTCATGGAATCATTTACACACTAGCCTTAAGCTTGACTTCTTGGTATAATTGACACAATAATTTTATCCTAAATTATTTCTTTATTTTTGTATTGTGCATTTATTTCAACATGTATGTTTTATGTTTAACATATTTTGAATGTTTTTTATGTTGACACATGGCACATCTGTAAGAGACCTTAATGTCAGTTGATTTCTGTTTAATTAAAAAGGTTAAATGGAATATTCTTCTAACAGAGGTCCAGACGCTTGTTGAATTCATGATGACTCAAGCTTTACTGGTGATGTGTGGTGACCCCTGCCCTACTGCCCTATTAACACATGCTGTTGTTGGTTCCTTCATTTTCTGAGTTGCCTGTATTGTACATAAATACTGACTGACAAGGAGGCACACACAAATACACACAAGCATGCACGCACAAATACATACAAGCATGCACGCACAAATACATACAAGCATGCATGCATACCTGGAATCTTGCAGTCCTCAAAGATAAGTTCACAGGTGTTGGATCCTCTCATACCCAGTTTGTCCAACTTTTGCGCTGTGCTAAACCCTGGCATACCCTGTACGGTAAATATAAAAGATTGCCATAGTTCAAAACATATTACACCAAAATTACAGTATCTCTCCAGAAATCCTGGTTAGAAGACTTCCGGAACCAGGGTTTCTGTTTGGTATAGGGGTGGCAGTGGCTCATTTGATCAAGTAGGTTGTCTAGCAACCGGAATGTTGGTGATTCGATCCCCGGGTCCTGACCAAGAGTCAAGGTGTCCATGAGCAAGACACCTAACCCCAGCTGCTCCCAACTACCTGGCTGGCACCACGCATGGCTGACACCACCGTCAAAGTATGAATTAATGAATGTGAGGCACTGTAAAGTGCTTTGAGTGGCCATTGGTTAGAGAATTGCTATATAAATGCAGTCCATTTACCATTTGTAGCATTCCGACCACACTTGTAAGTCTTGCAAATTAGTGAAGCAAACTGGCTCAACACTACCTGTGTTGGGGACGAAATGTCAGTATGGACCTTGCTAGTTGCTCTCCAGTGCCTTCTTGTGGCAGGTCTGACATTTGCAGTTTCAATTATGCTTCGCTAGAGGAGAACTTGTTTAGTTCCGGCCAAGTTCAACATGAACAATGGTCTGGGGTCATTAAGAACTAATGTCAGGCCAGTGATCGATTTTCCAACTTGAATTAATTACCCCATATTTTGCCTCATCTTTGTCACTGCTCCCACTTCAATTTTGGCTTGTCATAGTAAGATGTCTCTCATATGCCGCTACTTCTCCCTGCTCTGTGTGTGGGTGGCAATATTCGTGTTGTCTTTTTGACCAATAATCTTTTTTATGGGAGCATTGTTTTTCCTAATTTAAAGCTGAAGTGCGGGAACTTTTGTCTCCCCCTTCTGGCAGTGAGATTAAATACATATATACATATAGATCGCTTTAATTTTTAGACTGTAATCCTTCGTCTTAACGCAGAGTTACTGTTTTGTCTGGAGCATCAGAAATTCCTCTTAGACACTTTATTTTTTCCACAGTAGGCTCCGCCATACTCCTAGCTGCTGTAACGTTAGCCTACTCCTTCACAACAGATGCTCCGGCTGGAACGGCCTGGAATTGGCTGTGATGTAACAGCATTAATTTATATGTAAACGTTCCGCACTACAGCTTTAATTCTTACTCTATTTTTAATTTTATAAAATCAAGGGTACCTGTAATGTACATCGTCGTACATTACGTTTGCCGACACACACATATTAGAACATCAACAGGTGAAATGGGGCGCAGATGGCTCAGTGGGTAGGGAGTCAGACTTGTAGTCAGAAGGTTGCCAGTTCGATTCCCGAGTGAGCCAAATGTCGTTGTGTCCTTGGGCAAGACACTTTACCCTACTTGCTCCCAGGTCGTTGCTGTAAATAAGAAATTGTTCTTAGTCAACTTACCTGGTTAAATAAAGGTTAAATAAAAATAAAAATTAAAAATATAAGAACCCGTAAGCAAACACTGCACCGATGAATATCTGCCTGCTCTAAATGAGATGGCACTGAGTCAAACAGTAGAACTACAACGACTGCCTGACATGTTGTGAAGAGGGAAAAAACATTCACAGACTGTTGGATTGAAGCATTTTGTTGATGGTTCCAGAAACACACACATGCACGGACTAACACTTAATAAAGCACTAATCCTTGCTGTTATTTACAGAAACACACAATTGTATTGTTTTAAAAAAAATTATGTTTTGGCCAGTAAAAAAAAAAAATTAGTCTGAGCCAATCGATTTCAGACCAACTGGCTTTTTTTCAAAAAAGTTGACATTGGACCCTGAGTTCGGGTCACTTTCCAGGTTGAGCAAGCAGTGATGATTAGACACTAGCAAAGAGAAAGAAAAAAGAAACGGGGTGCAAACAAGTCGAAAATACTCCAACTACGATTACTATGAAACCTGGGAAATAGTAGCGAAGATACCAGAATTTTGCAACTGTAGTTCAGAGCTTGTAAACACTTAACTATTAGATAGAACCGTTTCATTTTTTGTTCATAATTAAAGAGTAAATGACCCGAAAACATATACCGTATACCGGAACTTGCCTTCTCCACAATAAATGCTGTGATGCCCTTTTGGTGAGCCTTTAGGTCTGTTTTTGCATAAACTATAACAACATCGGCATCTGGTCCGTTGGTAATCCAGAACTTGCAACCGTTAAGAATGTAGTGGTCACCTTTTGGACAAAAAACAGACAAAAACAAACACATAGTGCCGATGGATATCAGAATAAACAACAATGATGCTATTGTGTTTTAAAATATAATTATCTCAGTAGTTGGTCAGCTTTTTTAATGGGACAAGCAGTTTTGAGAGTGCTCACTTCTCTTCTTTGCCGTAAGTTTCATGGACACCACATCGGATCCAGCGTTGGGCTCACTCATCGCCAAAGCGCCTACATGCTCTCCTGTCATGAGCTGGAACAATAATATAAAAAAGTTAGACAACAATGCCTGTTGCTTGTCAGAGACAGTGTTAATTAATATATGGTACTGAAATCAATTGTACACACACCTTTGGCAAGTATTTTTCCTTCTGCTTTGTGTTGCCATGGCGCACCATCTGGTTGACACAGAGGTTTGAGTGTGCCCCGTAGCTGAGGGCAACAGCTGCTGACACTCGCGAGATTTCTTCCATTACAATCACATGATCTAGATAACCCAATGCTGAACCGCCATATTCCACTGGAGATAAAATAATAACAATAATAATAATATTAAATAATAATAATAATAACAATAATAATGATATAGGGTGAAAGGTTAGCCATTAGTGAACATACTGTAGGCCATCCTAACAACCCTTTAGAATTTTACATTGTGTGCATTCATGGTAATGTTTATAACATACACTAAATAAAACCAATACATTCATTTTATCTCTTACATGGGGCAGTGATACCCAAGAGTCCCAAGTCACCCATGTCCTTCCAAAAGTCCTGGATGAAAACACAAGAGGTTGCCAGTTGTAAAAATTAGGACTTGTTTTGGGGTGGATGATCCTGTCAGCAGTACTGACCACTAAAACACAACCAACTGTGTGATGGTAAAATGTTGAAGATGCCATCTACCAAACATTTAGGTTATGGACAGATGCACAGACGAGTAGCTGGGTCAAAGTTGCGCTGAGTTAACGAAGGTTATTCAACTTCCATATGACAGCTAAACAGTTTGTATCATAACTATATGCATCCAGATATTTTTGTTTGTTAGTGTTTTATTTGATAATCATTCCTAACACTAATCGAAATTCACAATACAGTCAAATAGTTATACAGCGCATACCTTATTTACTATGTTTCAGATGTTAATAAATATCTCATCCCCTTACCCGCATCCCAATGAAATCATTGCTCTTGTCAATTTCATTGGCTACTGGTGCCAGCTTTTCTCCTAGGAACCGCCGCAGTGTCTGTCGGAGCTGTACACAACAGGGAATGAAAATGTAATGTAAATAAATGATTAATTTCAATCTATTATGTTTAAAATGTAGTATATTTTTATATTATTAAAACATGGCACACATTATTCAAATTAATAGACACAATAGTAAAAACCTGAGTGGTATCGACTGTTAAAAGCATTTTGAGAATAGTGTCAAAAGCATGAGTGAACTTTCACCCAATTACATACTAATAAAGAAACTGCCTCAAAGAGCTTTTCTAATCATTTAGAAATAGTTACCAGAGGTATGTGCATGTTTTCTCAGAACAGACTATAGCGAGTTTAGCATTATGTACTCTACACCGTTGTTTTAATCTGTGCTGTGTGTGGTAAGTCATCCGTGCTGGGCCTGCAATGTTATTTGTCCTTGACAACTTTTAGTTCTGTAAATTCATAAATATAAAAATACACTATCTGAGCTTGAGGAATGTTGCCGACGGTATTTGACTGAATATTATCCACTGCCTGCAGACAAGTACTGTACTGTATCTAGATAACTTTACTTCACCTGTATCTGTTCCTCAGTAAGTCCATTGACCACATCGTCAACTGGAAGTCCAGTAGAAGCGCATCCTCGTTTTGAAAGCACAGCTGAGATTCTTGTGATTCTTGCACCCAAGCTGAATGCACTTCTGACTGCAAACATTGTTTATTAAACTGTGTTAGTAAGTGTTATCCCAAACAGAGAAGGGAAAGAACGTAAATAACCTGTATGTTTTGTAGAACTTCCTTTGTGGTGCGCAATCCTTTTTGTATTATCTGTTCATGGGTACATTAGCGCCACCATCTGTGCTGGAGAGACACTTTCTTCTTCTTCATTAGGGTTTATATGGCGGTTGGAAACCAACTTTCTGTGCATTACCGCCACCAATTGGACTGGAGTGTGGACCAGAGACTACAGAGGCCTATATCCTAGCGAACAATCCCGTTTTCCTTAAAAACCTGAACACATACTTAAACACCACATGACCTGAATTTTTCCTAAACCAAATAGTTACCCCTAACTCTACCAATTCATACCCCTTCAAGTCTATCAACATGAACTCCTGTTCCCTCCCAATACTTCTGACACTGAAACTTAACATGCTCTACTGCAGTGGTCCTCAAACCCTTCCATGGAGGGCCTAGTGTATGCTGATTTTTGGTCTTTCCCTACAATTAGGGCATAATTAGGACCTAGACTGCCAGGTGAGGGGAGATACTAACCAATTAGTGAGCTACTCCATCAGGGTTGTACAAGGTAAAAGTGAAAACCTGCATACACTAGGGCCTCCATGGAAGGGTTTGAGGACCACTGCTCTACTGTTGCTGATTCCCCCACGCAGTAATCATAATTGTCTGTCTCATGTTTGCCAATTCATTTAAAGTTACTATTAATAAGCAGTCTATGTCCCAATCTCATCCTAGTTATTACACTTTCTTCCCTCCTTTGCCGGCTCTATCCTCACTGACTCCACACTCCCTTCGGATACTAAACAAGTGTCGTCCCTTAGCATCCCGGTTCCACAAAGCTTGCCACTTTTCCAAGGCTATCATCTTAATAAAGCCTTTAGCTTCCGCTTTCCCCAGTGGAATATCCAGTTCAACCTGAGTTAAAACATATTTGGCAAATTTATCCACCTCTTCATTTCTTGCCACCCCGACGTGAGCCATTTCTGCCGAACCCTTGTCGGATGTGTAACCGCATGGCCTTGAAGATTTACCCAATGTCATAGCTAGTTGTTGTCTCCTTAGCTCTAAATGCATTTAATATCCCCCACTTCCACCTGCAATGCCACAACAGGAGAAGTTCTTACCGTCCCACAACAGTCTGAGGGCTTGCGTTTGGAGCAAATCTGGCTTTTTCAGATGAGACTGAGCTGCTGAACCATAGGCGATAGACACTACCATAATCAAACGTTGATCTTCGCAAAGCGATATAGAACGTCTTCAAAGCTACCCTACCAGCTCCCCATGCCAATCCCACAAGGCATCTCAAAATATTCATTATCTTCCGTCGTTTAATCACTACTTTGTCAATATTATCTTTCCACGTCGGCCGACTGTCAAACAGCATTACCAAAAACTGAAACACACCCTCTCCAGCGACTTCCCATACATTTTTAGACATGTCTTTTCCAATTGTGCGTCCAGTAAAGAATAAAGTTTGTGTCTTCCCAACTGAGAACTTAAATCCCCACTTCAGAGACCACTGTTCCACTTCTATTGCCACATGCATTCTACCAGTGGTATATACCACATTCCTGCCTCTTTTCCCAAGTACTTCCTCATCAGCATATACTGACCTGCCAATATCAGGCCTCACCGTTGAATGATGATAATACTTCCTTGAGGAATACCATTCTCCACTTCATACATACCTATTTGACGACGCACTTCCACCCCTAACCTGAATCGACCTACCAAAGAGAAACTCCCATAGAAATAGAATGGATAGAAAGGCCATTGAACGGCTTGGCGTGGTCATTCGATTAGTACACGACAAAATGGCGATTGTTTTTGGTTGTCACGCTGACAACACGCAAATCAGTTTAGTGCGGAAGTAGGCCGCTAGATCTTTGCAATGGAATGGTACACATAAAAATGGCTGCCGCTCTGACCATTCTGCTAGATTGATTTGAATTGGAATGGCCTTTCTATCAATTCTATATCTATGGAAACACATTTACCCAGTTAAAGACCCTCACCTTAATCACCATGCTATAAAGTTTAATAAACAAGCCTTCCTTCCACATCCTATCATAAGCTTTCACCACATCAAAAAACAGAAACAACCACCTTATGAAATTGAGCCTTCCTAATATCTGGTTCTAGACACAGAACCGGAGCCATAGGTCCCCTGCCATTCCTAAACCCACACTGGTCCTGTGACATTAAGCCTCTGCTCTCCAGGAAGTAGTTCAGTCTGTCAGTTATCATCCTTTCCATAATGTAACATCGTTCATACATCCCTGGAGAAGTCAAGCCCGATTTACCCATTGCACTCTTCAGTTCAGCCAGTGTATATAGCTCTCAATGTGTCATCCACCTCCACACTCTGACCCAGTATATGCATATTTCCTCCACTGACTTCCTCACTCTCTTTCCGGCCCTCCTCAGATAAGTTGTGTGAACTGTGCACTCACAAACGCCTGTGTTAACATCTCCGCCTTCTCCCCATCTTGAACTGCTATACAGTTTTGGCTCTTCAGCCCCGGCAACCCCCAATCCCTTCTAAAGCCACTCATCTGTCGTATCATCCCCCACACTGCTCCAACAGAGGTAGCCCTACCAACTGTTTCTACAAAAACCCTCCAATGCTCCCTCTTCACCCACTGACTAGTTCTCCTAACCACTGCCTGTGCTGGTTTATACATGATCAGTTGCTGGTACTTATGAGACCTTTTCAGCGACCTGAATATCCTGTTCCTGTTCTTAACAGCTTCTCAGTCCACCAAGGAACTGCTGGTATCCGTCGTGTCCCAGACACCATAGGTATCACTGGTCTTGCAGCTCCCACAATCGCATCCCACACCACCATTATCCATTTCTACATCCTCACCTAAATTTACAACGCGCAACCTCTCCTCTCTCCCGATTCCAAAAAATACCCCAATCCACTTTCCCAAATTCCCATTTCCTCACCTTAATTCCGGCAACGTCACCTACCTTCATACCCAACTTACGGAGAATCGGGTAGTGATCACTACCTACAGTGGACCCCCCCACACCTCCCACCTACAAGTACCTGCTAATGAAGTAGATACAAGAGTAAGATCTAAGCCAGCTCAGTTCTCCGTAATGGAATAATATTTAGTTCCCCGGCCATTTCAAGCCTTTTACACATTGTCACCTTGTTTAACTCAGCACTATCCTTCTCAGACCACCAACAAATTCTAATCAGCTGTCCTCACTCTTCACCTGGTAGTGCTTCAGGAGACTTTTCAAAAGGCACTTTCATTACTGGGTTCTGTAAGTATTTAAACACGAATCATATGCATCCAGATATTGTGTGAAAATGTGTAAACGGTGGTAATTTCAATATTCATAAGAAACACCTCAAAGGGTAAATGATAAACAATGGGAAGATTTATCTTTCATTTATTACTGTTAAAGCATGTCTCTGGAGCCGCCGGCAGCAGGACGGTCGTTCATCATGGTGGAATAGACTGATCTGTACACACTCAGAACATTTTTTGCGGAGGGGCGAAGTTGGGGTTCTCTCATCTTACACTCCTCATGGATGTTAAAGAGGTGGAAATGGGCTACGTCACCCCCTGCTACCCTCCCTAACAGGAAACGTGTCACATCTGGAATCTTCCAAATGTCTGTTTTCTCATTGTACCCTGGCATCAGTTCATCTAAAAATGGCTGTTCTTTCTCATGGGGCCACAGTTGCTCGGGGGCCACAAAGTCCCCTGTCAGCTCCCGGTGGCCGCATTTCACCAACGGCGCCCCTGCGGCCCCCACCTGTGGCAAGGCGTCCAGGTCATTAACCACCAGGCGGAAGTTGCTGGTCAGCAGGAACTGTGACAGGGTTTTCTCCAGGTCGTTGGAGTCGCACATGACTCTGGGCCCAGCGGAGCTGCTGTGGAGATAGTGGAGAATGGAGACGTAGTCGAGTGCCAGCCTGAACCGAGTCTGCCAGGTGTCCCGAGCGCGGTGCTTCCCCTGAGTCAGTACTGTTTCTAGGTTGAGCAGAGAGCCCAGCGGATGGTACTCCGTAACCAGCGTGTGGTCTTCCTGGCACCCACCAACCAGCATGGTCACATGCGGCCCCTGTAGGGCCTGTAGCATGGACAGCCCGTGGAGGAAGTCGTCCTGGTACTCCAGGGAGGAAAGCTTGGATAGTGCAACTTTGTAACCCTTCCACTCAGACAGGAACACCTGTAGGTTTGGGAGCAAGGCATTTAATAAGCACAATTCAGGCTCTCTTTGGCCAAACATGTCTTCAAGACTCCACTTAGACCTACTGTATATAATACAATCACTTTATAATCAATGGGCCACTTTAACACATAGATCATTGACTGCTGTAGATCAGTGTTTCTCAAACTTTTTTTAATATTGTACCCCCTTCGAATTGCCTTTCTAAGCCAAGTACCCCCTGACCAGCGCAAAATATTTTGGGTCGAAAAAAAGTCTACATAAAGAGGTACAATACAGCGCCGGCAGTGATATATTCACTAAACAACAACCTTTTTTAAACAAAAACATTTAAATACTACATTTCAAATGTTTAGAATCCATCACTTAATTCATTCATTAGTATAGTATAATTATTTTAGGAATTATGCATGACGTATTTTTAAATTAGCATTTTGGCAAAAATGTCCTGTACTCCCTGCAGTACTCCAAAGTACCCCTAGGGGCACACGTACCCCATTGAGAAACACTGGTGTAGATGATTCAATTGCTGATTACTGTTTTGTACAACACCTATTATTTTGACGTCACCTAAACAACTGCAAATGGAAGTGATTTAAGTGTCATTTACCATTCTAAATCAAACCAATAATCAATAGATCTACACCAATGTAGAGCCAATTGTCTATATGGCTTATATGAAATTAGGAATTCCTCTACAGCAGGGATATTCTGAACCTGCTGTTTTTCTGTACCAGATCATTAATTGCACCCACCAGGTCTTAAAAAGTCCCAAACTAGAGGTAAAGCGTTTTAATAAAATTTGGAGATGGTTTTGAGGCCCAGAGGTGAATAGTGCTGCTCCTCTGGATGGTAGCCTACCTGCTTTACAGCTCCCTGGCCAATCATTTTCAATTTGCGCACCTCCGTGCGAACTTGTGGACACTCCAGCCAGGGCGAACAGTTCTTCATATTGGCCATCCTGAAATGACTGGGTGGGCATGCACCATGAGGAGTCAGGTGAGGTTCGGGGTGGCCGCTGTGCTGCAGTGAGTCCAGGTACAGATAGATAACCACATTGCCCAGCAGCAATGCGACAAGACACAACAGCACCACTGGAACACTGCGGGAGGCACTGCTGTTATTTCTGCCCATGTTTCGGTCCTGCACCGACTCACAAAAAGTAGAGTGAGGTTTCTTTTAGAAACACACACTTTAATTTGGCATAGTAACATATGGTGTTCATTATTAGCAAATATCCGTCCTTGAGTAATTTAGGATTTAGTGCAAACTAGCAGGACGGCATTTCGCTCGTACTTAATCTGGTTCCAACATGTAAACAGAAAGTTCGTTCCACCTTGATACCTCAACAACAATGGATCAGTCATTCCTACCTGCATCTCACACACACATCAAATCGGTTAATGGAGATTGTCTCATCAAACTAGCGTATTCAATCACATCACAACCAAGAACCCTATTAAAATTACTACATGTGACTACTGCATGCTACTAGGAAACGATAGCTAGCAAGTAAATGATTTACAACGCATATCTATATAGCTACAGACGCGCCTGTTTGTAGATAGCAAAGTAACTTAGCAATCAACTTCACATGTTGAGGTAATACTTGTTGCCCGTTTTTGACGACGTTTCTTATCAATATAGATAAATACCTATCTACAGTAACTCGGTTGTCATTAATTTGGTTTTCAGGTTATCTACAAGTGCCTATTTAGCTACCCTGAAAACGTACTTCCGGATCACATTTCAGAATAAAAGTTTATATTTATGCGGGTGCGTCTCCTGGGTCAGTTCTGCTTCAATTGTCCCTTTTATCTATTCATGCTATGAAATCATACTTGTGTGAAACAACAGTGAATGATGGCTTTGTTGTTTTAACTGGAGACGTTCCATTCAATAGCTAATGATTATCAACATTGTTACAGCAATTGCATTATACAGTGAATACAGGGACATTCTCCATGGAGCAACTTAGGGAAGTGCCTTTGTCAAGGATACTTGGCAGTCGGGAATCGAACATATTGTGATAAAGTTCATTATTTTCCATAATGTAATGATAAAAATTAAACTTTCATATATTTTAGATTCATTGCACACCAACTGAACTATTTCAGGTCATTTATTGTTTTTATACTGATGATTTTGGCATACAGCTCATGAAAACCCAAAACTCCTATCTCAAAGAATTAGCATATCATGAAAAGGGTCTCTAAACGAGCTATTAACCTAATCATCTGAATCAACTAATTAACTCTAAACACCTGCAAAAGATTCTAAAGATTTTAAAAACTCCCAGCCTGTTTCATTACTCAAAACCGCAATCATGGGTAAGACTGCCGACCTGACTGCTGTCCAGAAGGCCATCATTGACACCCTCAAGCAAGAGGGTAAGACACAGAAATAAATTTCTGAACAAACAGGCTGTTCCCAGAGTGCTGTATCAAGGCACCTCAGTGGGAAGTCTGTGGGAAGGAAAAAGTGTGGCAAAAAACGCTGCACAATGACAAGAGGTGACCGGACCCTGAGGAAGATTGTGGAGAAGGACCGATTCCAGACCGTGGACAGAGTCTGGAGTACAAACTTCCAGAGCCACCGTGCACAGGCGTGTGCAGGAAATGGGCTACAGGTGGCGCATTCCCCAGGTCAAGCCACTTTTGAACCAGAAACAGCAGCAGAAGCGCCTGACCTGGGCTACAGAGAAGCAGCACAACAAAACAACAACAAATTTTGCATGTCATTCGGAAATCAAGGTGCCAGAGTCTGGAGGAAGCCTGGGGAGAAGGAAATGCCAAAATGCCTGAAGTCCAGTGTCAAGTACCCACAGTCAGTGATGGTCTGGGGTGCCATGTCAGCTGCTGGTGTTGGTCCAC
>JACXGM010011223.1:0-25381 GCA_016801145.1 Umbra pygmaea | reverse complement strand
TGTGTGTGTGTGTGTGTGTGTGTGTGTGTGTGTGTGTGTGTGTGTGTGTGTGTGTGTGTGTGTGTGTGTGTGTGTGTGTGTGTGTGTGTGTGTGTGTGTGTGTGTGTGTGTGTGTGTGTGTGTGTATAGACAGCCTGGTAGAAATGTATTTTTCAGTCAGCTGTAATGCTTTCATGAGATCGCACCATGCTCATTGTATTTACAAAAACAGATGTGTACAAATACAGTAAAATTGGTATTGCTGGTTGTAAATATGAATACCTGCATACATACTGGCTGATAAGGAACAGTGCTATACTTTTGGTGTCTTCCTAAAAAAATGTATCTTAAAGAAGACTTCCGGGCAATTTCAAAACATAGCTCTGTTGTTTGGATATCTGGAGTTCTGTCAATAGCAAGAATAACTCAAACAATCTGTATTGGCAAAACCATGTTATCCTCCTGCTCCAGTTTACACCCTTTACGCATTTATGGGGCAAGTTTTAAAATGTGCTTTTAGCCTCTAAACATGTTCGAAATGTCATTACTAGTGCATAGCCATGTGCAGTTATTCCTTGTAGTGAACACAGCAAATCTTAAAAATAAGCCAGTGTACATACCTCTGTTAATTTCCCATTTTCCAGTGAAGTCCACAGTAGTCGATTGTCGAAGTCATACAATGCAATTTTCCAAAATATCCACAAAAAAAATTTAACGTGGTTATGTTCATGAACTACTGTAGCAACTTTGATCAGCTATAACCTGACACTTGCCTTCACAGCTCCCAACAGTTCAAGAGTTCAAGAGTTATTGTGGATGAGCATAGGTAACTAAGCAACAGTGTAGACTCGGTCCATGAGCAGCCAAAGTAGAGGTGTCAGGTTACCTGGCCGACTTGCTACATTATATGGACATAACCACGGCAAAAAAAAAATGTGTGGAAACATTCTGGAATATTGAATTGTATGACTTCGACAATCGACTAGTGTGGACTTCACTACATACTGGGAAATAAACAGAGGTATGTACACTGGCTGATTTGTTCAGATTCACTGTGTTCACTACCAGGAATCACTGCACATGGCTATGCACTCTTAATGACATTTCGAACATGTTAAGAGGCTCAAAGCACATTTTAAAACTTGCCCCGTAAATATGTAATGGTTGTAAACTGGAGCAGGGGGATAACACACTTTTGGCAATACAGATTGTTTGAGTTATTTTCGCTATTGACAGCACTCCAGATATTCAAACAACAGAGCTACATTTTGAAATTAAAGGAATTTTTTCTTTAAAGGTACAATATGTAGTTTTCCAAAACGATAACAAAAGACGTACTTTGCATTAACAAAGCAAACATCACTATACCTATATTATATATATTTCTTAGTTGTGTACTTACATTATCCTAAATGTTTCCACCAACTTTCAAACCCAGAGAAATTTGTTATATAATTCGAAGACACGGGATGTTTCATTTTGTCTTCTGTCAATGGCGTCATATAACCTTTAACTGCTCTTGTTGCTCTAAGTTCCAGGGAACAGCTAAACATAACGTGAATAAAGTTATATTTTTAACAATACATTACTTTGTCAGTGAACATGTTTTCTGCCGTAGAGACGCTAGATTGGAAAGTTGTCATTGACGATGATAACAAAACCCATGATCCCACGCTACTTCCCGACGTCATCCAAGTACATCTTTTGCTATTGTTTTGATTGAGAGACCCTTAGTGGTCAAAAACTACATACTGTAAGTTTAAGAGCTTGAGGGAGACACCAAAAGTAGTGAAGTTGATGTCAGAATCAAAGCCAAGATTTCACACTTTCTGCCAGGGTATGCAAACTTATGAGCACAACTGTACCACATACTGTGGATATGTACCACATAGTGTGAATGTACCACCTAGTGTGGATATCTGTACACAGATTGTCAGTTTAGTTAAACTGTGATGTGCAAAGTGCCTTTGGTTGAAATTCACAAATTACCATTACAATTTTGTAATTAACGTAGGTATAAATCAATATGTATTTGTACTAAAACCCAAAATCAACATAATATAAATCAACTTAACTATTAAATTACTACAAAAGCCACCTTAGTCCACTGGAGAAATGTAGTCATGACCGGCTATGCAGGAACCAGGTAGAACTAATCTGTTTAGTTCTTGTATGTCAAAACAAACAAACTGAATTTCACAATTTTACAAGAGTGACCTAGAATTAGATTTTAAGGTGAAATTGCTGTGATACGTTTTTGTATGGAGGTGAAGAAATACACAATGGTTAATCAGGTGAGGGGAGGATCAATTTAGCTTGTTGATAGACTGGCTTATGTGTCAAATGAAATGCTGAAGAAAGGTAAACTACATATTTCCTTTCACTTCAGCTAGCTAAAGGAAACAGCATTACAACCTCCCCACTAGCTAACAATAGCTTTGATATATCTGTCTTTGTGTATTTTACAAATTGTATTAAAAAAGCTATTGCAGGAGTTTGAAATCAGGTGCGGTCCAGCTGTAAAATATCGTTATTAATTTTGCAGGTGTGATAGGCCTAGGAGATATGTCTCTCCTGTTTTGCTCTCAGGAATCTGTCAGTGGTTCACAGCTATTGAAAAATCTGCAGACAAATTATTTTTCCCCCTGTTATTTCCCTTAGGTAAACTGCAATATGAACCTATAGTAAAAATCTTCTTCATATCTGTCAGTCTGTATGGTTCATATTTATCTGTTGCAGCTCCTCAGGCAGGGCAAGTAACTGTATATGTGGACGAGGTGTGGAGCTATTATATGAGTTGCAACGTGAACATCTTATGGCTCATCTGTATATACTGTATCATGCCAAGTTTTTTATACATATTGTGAATGAATCTACAACAGTCCAAGCTGACATTTCCTGGTTTAGTTTTTGCTTGTTTGTGTTTGTTCTGTAAGCAACAATGTAGAGTTAAGTTATATACTCATACAGTAAATGCAAATTCACTTCCAACCATTGTACAGTATGTTATTGCTATAGCTGTATATTCTTTTCTTTTGTTAATCTCTCTCGTTTCAGCGACACGATCACCTTTTGTACAACAAAAGCACCTGAACCAATATAACAACTAGCATGACAGACCCAGCCTGGTCTCTTGGCTCTGTGATTTTCCCCCTATTTGTCACAACTTCATTTAGTGGGATGTCACGGAAAAAGCCAACAGCTGGCAGCACAGGTGAAGCTAATTGGTTATGCTAATTGGGGAAAGAAGACACAGTGGAGATCTTAATTGGAAACTCCATAGGTCCCAACCTCTGGCCTCTCACCGATGGGTTTTAATACAAGGAGTGTGGACGTGTAGGCAATTGAGATATGTTCCTGTGCTTTAAAAGAATTAACACACTGGCATTTCAACAATATATCTGATGTTAGATTAGGGAAAATTATCCACTCTTAAAAAATGTGGAGCTATGTAAGCCTGAATTTTACATTTCGCTTCACTCCATTATTCAGTCTGAAGTTACTTCCATAGTAGCCGTTTACCATGATGGGCTTTGTCAAAGACCTAATCCTCATCTCCTAACCAATCATAAGTCTTACGTCATTGCGACTCAACCATCAACTGTCTAATGTAATGTGAACAAACTACCTAACACCTGTTGATAGCATTGTCACTAACCGTCACAGACCTCAACAGTCCCGCCTACACCCGACATAAATAAGAATACAATACAAACGAAGCAAGAATACAATACAATTTCTCCATTGACAGATGGAGTATAGGCCATAAAATCGTTACAGTCGATGGTATACTTAAAAACAGCTACGACACGACTAAGCGATTTTATATGCTCATATAAACACCAAAAGTTAATGGGGCACAAACCTTGTTTTGAGATAAATGTCTTTTATTTGCAATGTATTGGATAAGTACTTCATTACCGACAATCCTAAACATCCCACAATTCCACAGTGAGGCCTCTGATTGGTGGAACTCCATGATGTCGTGGAGACAAACTCGTGGTTACCATGTAAATGTTTGCTGAGCCCTCGAAAAGGCTTTGTGTTTCCAACTCTGGCAGGCTGCCTGAGGTGGCGTCTGTGTCGTAGCAAAAAATATGTCTAGTTAGAGAACTATAAATATGTTTACTGAAGATGTAGATTACATGATATTTAAAGGATGACATTGTGTAAGTGAAGTTAGGCAAAGTTAGGTAATGTTAAGGTGGAAAGATAACACTCGCAATGGTTTATGGGATGAGTAGTCCCTTCGCTTGGAAAAGAAAATATGTACAGTCTATTTTTGGGGATTTTCAGTTATTTTTTTCTCTCAAAATGATATTTTGTATGCTTATGAGTCATGTCCAAGTACAGTATTTGTACTTCATTACTTCCCATCTCTGGCGGATTTGCACCATAATCGTTTTACTTTTAATCTTTTTGGCACGGTTCATGATATATTGGAGGCAGGCACGTCTTCACCAAAAGTGTAATCTTTATTTAAACCACAAGAATGAACAGTCATATTCATTGAAACAAAACAAGAATCAAAAAAGAGTGACTATAACAACCCTATGTACAAACCATATTAATCCTAACCTATGAAACAAGAACAAATGAGAACACACTACCTTAAACACATGAACAGACCCTACACATATACTACAATGAACAAGAACACATAAGATCAACACCACACTGAAAACAAAAGATCAACACTACACTCAACACAAAAGATCAGCACTACACTGAACACATAAGATCGGCACTACACTGAACACATAAGATCAACACTACACTGAACACATAAGATCAACACTACACTGAACACATATGATCAACACTACACTGAACATATAAGATCAAATCTACACTGAACACAAAAGATCAACACTACACTGAACACAAAAGATCTACACTACACTGAACACAAAAGATCAACACTACACTGAACACAAAAGATCAACACTACACTGAACACAAAGATCAACACTACACTGAACACATGAACATACCTTATACATATACTACAATAAACAAGAACACATAAGATCAACACTACACTGAACACAAAAGATCTACACTACACTGAACACAAAAGATCTACACTACACTGAACACAAAAGATCAACACTAAACTGAACACATAAGATCAACACTACACTGAACACATAAGATCAACACTACACTAAAATAAACACATAAACAGACTAAAGACATAGACATCTACTATAAAGAACAACCACGTACCTGAACAAGAAACAATGAACCACACTGAACAAACAAACACACAGAACTAAGTAGCTTACTAATGAGGGAAGGGTGTGCAGGTGAGGACTAAGCAACAGAACCGATAGGCTAACCAAAACATGTGACTGGATCATGTGATACAAAGAGCGGGAAAAACAAGACCAAAACCAAACACAGAGGAGAAGCCATCAAGCAGTGAAACATAGAAGAAGCACAGACACTAGAGACATCGTGACACGTGTGCTGCTGCGCTTCCCTGTGTGTGTGTAACAAGTGTAGTGTGCACGCGCTGTGCATAAGCCTGGGTGCATTTGACTAATTTGCTGTTAAAATAACAATGACATGCTGCACAATTGACTTTAGAACAGGTTTTTGTTGGTCAATGGCGCAATCCCTTTCGATGCCTTGTATGGGTACCCACCCGTCGACTGCTCCAGGAACTGTCAGGAACAGGGACAAATGAAAGCTGTCAGGATAGGGAAAAATGGATTGTGCATGGATTTTTCAAATGGCAGTACAACTCAGGAACAAATGTATAATTTAAAACATTAAACAATGCTTTTGGAAGGTTGGAAAACGTCCAGGAATTTAGTAGTCAGGACATCCACCATGACATTTTTCCTGTAGAATCTTGTGCTGTTACGTCCTTACACAGACTCCTTACTCAAACACGAGTCAGAGATGCTCTTCATTCAGCATTCCCTGTAATGCTCTGGATGTAAAAATGTCAATTTCCACCACAACTACAGACCTTTTAGAGAATCCTCCAACTCCTTTTTCACCGTGTGTAGTTTACAAACAATTGCAATGAGACCAAATATTTTACATTTATGAACCTGCAGAAGCTTTTTCTAATGTCCACACAACAATCTCATATCCCAGACTTGCATGGGTGGATACCAGCTGCAGTCGGTGGATGATAATTGCGGAGGACGGGGTCATGTTACGCTTGGGACCAGAATGAATGGAACGGTGCGCAATGCACCAAACCCAGGGTGCAATACCGTTACGTTTTCCTCAGTCCGAACAGTACTATTCGCCCGTCCTCCTCAATTAGGTTCCCCAACTGCCCCTGGTGGATATTTGGGATACTCCTAGTATCTGGCTGCATCTCAAAATGCATACTACATACTCAAAGTACGTACTGCGCAGGAGGTAGTAAAGTACGAACTATTAAGTACATAGTAAGCGAGTATGCTAGCATTGGGACATACTAACACGTCATATTTTTGCATCTAAAGTTAGACCACTTCCACGAGCGATGAACCCCGCAAAGTTTGGCACAACCTCTTTGTATTTTATTTTAACTTTAATAATATTGGTACAATAACAAAAAAAATCATGTAATGAAACGTTTATTATTACTTAACTTTTGGATACTTACATATAAACACTGCCAAAGAAGGACCAGTTTCGGGAATCCCATTCTATTCTGTGTCGCAAAGGATTGTGGGCTATATCAGCCCAAAAACCATGCAGGGTTGCATACTTTAAAAATCCCCCAGACGTACTAGACCATCTGGTGACATCTGACATACTATAGTTGCATACTATGGTTTGGGACAAACAAATCGTAGTCTGGTATACTATATAGTAGGCATACTAAGCATATTGAGACGCAGCCTTTGATGCAGCTGAATACTGATTTGTGGCACCTGGGGAGGTGTGCTGTTGTTTCACATAGAAAAGCCAGTTCAGTTGCAAAATGTTCTCAAACATTGCAGATAGAAATTCTAATACAGGGCTGTCCTGAGTATTTATTCTATTTATTGGACAGGCATGTTTATTCTACACAGTATATCTTATATAGTTTTTTTAACATTCCAAAACCTATTCTGCTGAAAGCACTCTAGTTCTGCATAGCTGTCTGAATGACTTGTAAATTGTATTGTACTATAAATGTCGCTATCAAGAAAATGTACAATCTATTACAGAGACTATTGAATGACACACAATCTAAAGAGACAGAAATGATTTAGAATTCTGTTTTAGTTTTTTTATTAACCTTTTGCAATCAAATAAACGTTCATGAAAGAAAGGGTTCTTAGATGATTGTTTTGAAGTGATCAAGTATTCTTTGGAAGACCAGAATGGTTCTAAATAGAACCCAAGTAAGTCTGAGGACTCCCTCTTCCACATAAAACATACACTGATTGAGTTAAGTGTACCAATGTTTTAATAACCTTTTTCATACATTAGGTGCAAAAACTGTCTTTCAAATTAACCTATTATTGATTTTTTTTAAATTAAAATCCAATTGATCACATTTATCAACAACCTAAAAAGGAATTGCTCAGACCATAGTAAAGCTTCCAAGCAGTGTTAAACATAGAACTTTTTGCCTTGCAAAGAACCATTGTCTTCTAAAAAGGGTTCTTTAGATGAATACTGTTTTAGTGGAACATTTTCCATTAGCAGAGAACCCATTTTGGATAATTTTTTTAAGAGTGTGTTCTGCCTATTAGCTTAACATATCTGATTTTTTCTCTATGAAAACAGATGGCTTATTTCGGATAAGAAAACAACAATCTCCTCCCTGGCATGTTTAAGTTTTCCTACCAAAACATCAGATTTAGATGACTGACTTTAAATCCTAATATAATCATATTTACAAATCCTACCTTTGACACTAATGATGCTGTTTTTTATGTAAAACTATGTTTTAGGACTAGTAAACATTAGGAACTAGCATGTTGGATCAACGGGGTGTAAATCGTCAACTTAAATAATGCCAAATACAGACAATACTAGAATAGCAAAATCAACATTTCACAATATCTAACTAGCAACAAATGCATATTATGGACATAATAATAATTTGTAATTTCAGAAATTGGTTATATTGTCCCACGATTAACAGTGAGTAATTTTCGACTTATAGGCCTATAGATTTTGAAGAATCTCTTAAAATGGTTGTACTTATGCTTACCAGTTATATTGTTGTCAGTTGCATCTATTCCATGAAGCCTGCACAGGGATTTGTATGTTTTTGATCACCATTAACCAAGGTGACTTTAAATTGATTAAAATTGAATCCAATATATTACCAATGTTGCAAATGTCAATCATTGTTGCAAATGACAAATTTATAATGAATTATTCACATAAAATGCCACATTTTCATTACTCATTACTTCAGTGTCCTAATGAGGAAGAGAGAGATTTACTGGTAATAACTGTAGAGACACAGACAGAACTAGGTGTACAATCAAATAACATTTAATTCCAGTCAAAGAGCATAAGAAAATACAACACTTCGACCGGACAACGAAATACAAGTTACATAACCAAAATAGTTCACGTTTCTGAAATCCTTTGGCCTACCCAAAACTACAATTATCCTATATCTAATCACACGGCTAGAGCAAAGATTGCCCGGAGAATCGTTTACGATTTGAACTCCACTAACTAGACTAACAACAAGCAATTTATGCTTCCCGCCCAGGTGATCCCCCAACTCCCCCTCGTTAAATACCAAATGCTGATCACTTCACTTGGCGGTGATAGAACAAACAGGCTTGGCACCCCCACATTACATAATTTAGTTATGCACAGTCTCGCTGGCCCTAGCCTTAGTAACAACAATAGAACAGTGTTATAACATTTAAATATCTTCCAGAGGGGGATGCTAGCATTTCTCTTCTCCTAGAAACCCTGTGGAGAAACATGTAACTTGTGCAATGGCATGTGTCTCTACTCGTAATCCTGTGGAGAAAACATAAGACCTGTACAAACTTTTTTACATGTAATAACACCAAACACCCTTTATGGGTGGATCAAAACCAAAATCACATATGTACAGGCCTAATTGTGTGACATGTATTGATCTGTTGGGCATCAACCTTGGGCATGTCTGTCGTGCTCCAGTGGGGGGTTTGCCGCCTTTCCATGAATCTTAATCATCCCAGGAAATCCTTTGTTAGATGAGGTGTGATGGGAAGCCAGCTGTTGAATGAGTCATTATTTGGTCCTATAAACCTTAATTTCCTACTACAAGGGAATTCATTGTGGTGTCCAAAGATATGAAAAAATAGGCATACATCTAGTGTGGCCTACATGTTTACCCAAATTATTCAGAATGAATTATTCACACTGATATACATCAACCACAAGGGAACCCATTCAATCAACATATAAGTAATTTGCGATGCTAATAGTAAAATCACCCATGTCTTTGCGAATTACCCTGGCTCAAGCCACAACTCATTTATACTGGCAAACTCTGCCATCTTTGATGGGAAACCACCCTTGGATGAGTGGCTGTGAAGGGGACAACAACTATATGTTAAAGACATGGCTGGTGATGACACCATTTATGATGCCAGCAACAGTGCGTAAAATGCTGTTTAGTCGAAAACACACACAAACACGCAGTGTAGCCTAATTGAAAGAACATTTGGCACACTGAAAATGCGCTTCAAGTGTTTGGATAGAACAGGAGGCACTTTTCAGTACTCAAAAAAGTTACAGCATTCTTTGTGGCTTGTTGTGTTATACACATCATTTCCATGAATCATGGATGAACATAAATGAGGAAATATTAGAGGACTTAAGGAGACGTGATGTTGAAATGCATGTGCTTTTGCCACTTAACCCAAATGCCCCAACAGCAGAATGGGAGATTAGAGCTTATTTGACAGAAGAGTGAGGTAAGCAAAGTAATCTTGGTCTAATGTTAGACTACATTACAAAAATATCACTATGCATTCAAAGCCTCGTGATTCAGTGAGAGTGAGCCCAAAACATTGGAAAGTATGTCTTGTGACATGTCTTTATTTACATTTTGTAAAAAAGAAAAATCAATAGCAATCTGCCGTTATAATAGTAATCCGCCATGGAACAAGCGCGCCTGCTCTTAAAGGAAATGTGAGATGACGCTCTGATTGGTTTATTGTACGTTACACCCAAACCGCACCTATGACTAATGTACCTACTTCAGACCTACCCATTTTAGATTTGTATTGGGCGCAAGTGTCATTTATCCCACCGGCATAATAGCAACAGCGCCCGGAACCCTCCCACAATGTAACTTGCATTAGCGTTTGATACTTGCGTTTCAGATTGTTAAAATAGGGTCCTTTGTTTTTTTACCAACTTATCAACATGCATTTTCAAGAAGTATTTTTAAACATGAACACGACCAATGGGGCACCATCTAATGTGCAAATGCATAAAACATCATGTTTTCTGTTGTACATTTGAAAAAAGTATATACTTGGTTTTACCTGCGCTAAGTACCAGTTTCAATTCAACAAAAGCATTCTATATGGCTATAAAGGCAGACTGGAGCGCAGAAATGGCCTGGTCAGCCGTAGGGGCAATAGCGTAAACGACCGTATCATCTACATAGAGGTGAAGTTTACAGTTATTTATAGCCGAACCAATATTGTTAATATAAATGGTGAAAAGGACTGGAACTATAATTGATCCCTGTGGAACGCCATTTACACACTGTGTTCTATTTGTTAAATAAATTTCAAATCATCTACAGGCAGCCAGATCTAGTCCAATTGATGACAGCCTCTTAAGATGTAATGGATGATACACAGTATCAAAAGCCTTAGATAAATCAATAAACTGAGCTGCACAATGCTTCCTTTTATCAATACCACTTATAATGTCATCCAGTACCAAAGTAGCAGCGGAGGTGGTACTAATGTATGACCAGATCTGAGGCCTGACTGATGTGCATTTAAAATACAATGTTCATCTAAAAAAAAGTGCAGCTACAGAGGTTAGCAATTTTCTCAAATATTTTCACAAGACATGAAAGCCTAGAAATGGGTCTGTAATTGTTTAAATAACTGGGAGCACCACATTAAAAAAGTGGGCGGTCTAGAGCGGTCTTCCAAACCTTACAAATTCTAGCTGTTAAAATGGAAAAAAGTAAAAAATGTCAGCGTGTGGCTCAGCAATAGTAGCTGCAGGAAACTACAAGAGACACGGATTAAGATAATTTGCCCCAGTAGCAGTTTTTATATCAATAGTTAAAAAACTTTAAAAAACTCTTCAGAGAAATTTGAAAGATGGGTCCATAACTTTAACTGACAAACTATCAGGAGAGAAATCAGTTTGTCTCAACACTGTTTTAGCTTCACAATAAGTCCTTTCTGGGAGCACCACATCATTATCATTTCCACCCCCAAACGAATTACCAGCTCTAACATATTTTTGATTGAACATACTTCTATATCGTCATTTACAGCTTGAGAATGAAATGTAGTTGTTCATTATCCAGATTTTTCCATTGCTTTTTTTAACAAGGCAGGGTTTGATTTTTATTAATTTTGTATTTTTAGCACTAACTATGGGGAAGTGATAACTAAGGTCCATAGCAAAGAACCCACTGTGGGGCTATTTCTGAGGTTTATTCGTAAGGATTAAATCTATCAAAGTGGATCTTGAAGGGTCTTTTAAATTAACTTCAGTAGGTTCCATAATCAATTGTGTCAAGTTCCTGTCAATATAAGCTGTACGATAACAATTTGAAAAACGGGATACCAATGTAAATTTAACTCACCAAGTATCACAATCTACCTGTTTAAAAAGGGGATTCAAAAATAGCAGTGGCTGCTTTCTGAGTGGCAGATGAAGTGTGATAAACCCCAAAACTGTGACAAACACATATACGGAAAATGTCTACATTAATAACAAGAAGCTCATATTGTTTAGGAACAGAAAAACTAAAATATTTTGTTGCCTTAAAACCCTTATGTACATACATACAGACCCCTGTATACAGACACCCTTTTTTACTCTATCAAATCTAAAAATATTATAACCATTAATTGCAATAGCATCATTCAGCGATAGAGTACTCACGTCTGTCTCAAGTCACTATTCTCTGGACTCGTGCCTTGACTTTGACTTGCGCACTGTTGACCTGTACTTGGACTCAGACATGAGGATATGTCAAATTGGACTCGAGCATTCAGGAAAAGGCACTTTGACGTTGGATGCTACTGTACCAAGATCCAGACAACCACAGAGTCTCAGGCTGTTCTCATGACGATACGTAAAAAATCATACAAAACCAAAAAGATTTGTACACGTGTACGTTTCCAGAGCCAGTATGTTTACTGACACAACCCACCTGTATTTATTGAACCACTGGTCATCTGAACATGAATGTGTTCTTTTCTAATAACACCCAGCACAGCCAAAAGAAGACTAGCCACCCCTCAGAGTCCAGCTCCTCTCCAGCTTTCTCCTGAGGTTTCAACCCTACTGAGGAGTTTTTCCGAGCCACTGTGCTTCCACCTTGGTGTTTTAGGCTGGGTATCTGGAAAATATGTTTATGACAGCTGCTGATGTAAATAGGGCTTGAACTAATATCTGTGCTTGATTTTATTGATATAGTTGTGATTTTTGTTCCAGTTTTAAATATATAGGCCTATTGCCTTTCAATGTTGGTGTTTTGCAATTTATTAATGCTAATGAGGACCCCACAAACATGTGTTATCCACTGACTACCGTTCATAATGGTTAATACTTTACAATACATATCATGTCTTCAATTAACTGTTTACTACTATTAGGTGAAGATAATAAAGAGACAACAAATGTGAGTTAGCCATTTAAAATAATTCATATAGTTTACACTGTACAATAAGGATCACAAATGCCATTAATAAGTGCTTTATTACTATTAGTTAATGAATAGGCAGCGCACATTGATAATACATTTATTGATGATAGTTTCTAGTATAGCAAAATGGTCAAGCATACAGTACTTTCATTCATTGTTTCTTTACTATGTAGTACTGCTAAATGAATTGCACACAAACATTTATAAGATATATAAATTAAATGATTAATTTACTAGAGATAATAATAATAATCAGTTCCTTGTATGCTTCCCCCGTTCATGGGAAATTTAATTTCCATGTAGTCTTGTTATGTTCAGGTTATCTGTTTTTGTCCTTGAAAAACAGGCTCCCATGCCAGCTCCTGAGACGCCAGCTTCTATGTTGTCGTTCAAGATGGTCGCCCAACTGTCACCAGAGGTCGCCCCACGGCCCTCAGACGTTGCTCCACGGCCTCCAGACATCGCACCACGGCCACCAGAGGTCGCCCCACGGCCACCAGAGGTCGCCCCACGGCCACCAGAGGTCGCCCCACGGCCACCAGAGGTCATCTCATGGGCACTAGATGTCTACCCTAGGGCCCTGCCACTAGATGTCTCAATTGGGTCTCTGCCACTAGATGGACCCACTGGGTCTCCGCCACTAGATGGACCCACTGAGTCCCTAGCAGCCATCATGCTAACCGCTACGTCCACAGTAGCCCAGCTACAGCCAGAGTCCACAGCAGCTGTGCCAACAGAGGTTTCAACAACTGCAACAACTGTAGCTACTGCTTCATCATTGCTACATTTTGCTGAAGTTAAGCTACCACTAATACCTGTTGCTTCCCTACCTGCCCTACCTGCTGCTGCTGTGCTACCTGCCCTACCTGCTGCTGCTGTGCTACCTGCCCTACCTGCTGCTGCTGTGCAGTCCCTGCCTCTGTTCTTATGCCTGTCCCAGTTCCTGCCATGGCTCCATTTCCAACCCCTGCCATAGTCCATGCCCCTGCTTCAGTGCCTGTGCCGGCCCCAGTGCCTGTGACTGTCCCATGTCCTGTGTCTGTCTCATGTCCTGTATCAGTTCTAGGTCCTGTGCCTGCCCCAGTGCCAGTCCAGTCTCTGTAACTACTTCCGCCCGCCGGACCTACGCCTCTGTCTCCGCCCGCCTGGCCTTTGCCAAACTCACCTGATGGCTGGTATCCGCCAAGTTTGCCTGTTGCCTGGCCATCCCCAGGCTCCCCAGCTGCCTGGCCTTCACTTGGCCGGCCTCCTCTGGCCTGGTCTCCTCCTGCTTGGCCTCCTCCTGCCCCGTCTCCAACTGTCTTTTCCTGCACCTGTCCTTTGTATTGTTTGGCGTCTCGGTAGCTGCGCCTGGTGGAGGGTTGTGTAAAGCTTCCCCCGTTCATGTGTATTTTAGTTTTCATGTAGTCTTGTTATTGTATCCCTTGGTTATGTTCAGGTTATCCATTCCAGGTTTTAGTTTCCCCCTTAAATACCTTGCGCATATTTGGTTCTTGCTGTATTCAGTTTTCCGGCTCTTTCTATCATGTTTTAATTATCCAATCCTTTTCGTTAATTACCTTCATAGATGCACTCTCTTAGTAATCAGTCCCCTATTTATGTTCTCCTTAGTTTTAGTGCCGGTGCTGGTCATTTTGTATCCTGTTCTGTAATGCATCCTGTTATGTCATCCGATCCTGCCTTTTCTTTTGCCTTCGTGAGTTCCAGTGACAGTATGTGAATGGACCAACAGACGCCATCCATTCCTATGGCGAGCAAGTGAAGCCAATTAGAAGCACTTTTTCGGTGGTAGCCGAGCGTACTGCGCAGCCTCAAGATAAGCGTGACGACTTAGATGTGACGTGAGCAACGTCTCTGAAAGTTGTAATTCTTATTTTAAACGTGAGAAAATCTGAAACTAAGAGAAATCTGAATCATTCCCCACCGATTGTCTGCGAGCTTCTGGATTATATGGTAATTTATCTACTGTGCGACAGAAAGTTGCGTGAATATGACACAATAGTTAGCATATTTTTTTACGAAAACTGCTGCTACCGGGCCATAACATGGGATACAAGGTAATGTAGCTTTTAAACATTGTCTGGTTTCTTTAGAAATAAACAATTGACAAATAGTCTTTAAACACTTCAGATGTAAATTTATTTGCTGTCAATGTGACCCCTAAAATGAATAGAATGAATGGAATGCTAATGTAAGGTTTTTGATCCTTCGATGTCAGCTATTACTATCATTGTGAAGCAGAATTCACCAAGAGTTGGATTGTTCACCCACTAATAGGGAACGTGAGCTGGGTTTAGACCGTTGTGAGACAGGTTTGTTTTACCCTACTCATGATGTGTTGTTGCAATAGTCATCCAGTAAGCATCAGAATCCACCCAGGGCTGCTTTAACTTCAATGGGTCTAAGCATTACCCCTTGGTGAGTACCAGTAGTATATCTTAGTGTATCCTGTTGTCCATGTTTTGACTAACTTTGATGTGCCTCGCCTGGAGCTGTCATATTCAGTAATACAAGCTCTCCTCTGCATTTTGTTATTGCACCAAGTCTCAAGCTTTTCTGTTTGGAATTATCTTCTGCGTGTTTGTTGTTTGTTGAGAATTCAGAGACTTCAGTCATTTATTCAATGCCTATTGCTTCCTGACAAGTCCTTGTTCCAAGAGTGACATTCCCGAACCTGTTTTCAAGAAGATGTCATACAGGAGGATGGGAAAGTAAGTCCAGAAGCATGAAAAAAATGATTTTTTATGAATGTGTCTAAAAATGTATACTTAAACATAAACAATCCATTGCTATGGACACTATCTGAATGTTAATGAATTCTAACCAATATATTTACTAATATTAATACTTATATAATTGACTTTGTTAATATTAACGAAGACAAATACATGTTTACTAAGACTTATATTTACAATTAGTTAACTACATTAACTATTGCCAAAATGTACCCTTATTGTAAAGTGTTACCATTTGTTTTGTCCCTGCTGTAGATTGAGCTAGGTAGTTATTGACAGCGTTGCCATTTGTACTGTTGTGACATGATGATAGTTGCAGTCATACACAAAAGTTTAAGCACCCCTGACAATTTCCATGATTTTCATTTATACATAATTTGGTGTTTGGGTCAGCAATTTCACTTTGATCTATCAAATAACTGAACTGAAGGACACAGTCATATTTCAGTATTGAAATATTAGGTTTATTGGATGTGCAATATCCATCAAAACGAAATTAGACAGGTGCATAAATTTGGGCACATCAATATTTAGTTGAGCCTCATTTAGCAGAAATAACAGCCTCTAGACGCTTCCTATAGCCTGTAATAAATGTGTCTGGATTCTGGATGAAGGTATTTTGGACCATTCCTCTTTGCAAAACATCGCCAGTTTAGTTAAGTTAGATGGTTGCCGAGCATGGACAGCCTGCTTCAAATCAACCCACCCATTTTCAATGATATTCAGGTCTGGGGACTGGGATGGCCATTCCAGAACATTGTACTTGTTCCTCTGTTTAAATGCCAGAGTAGATTTTGAGCAGGGTTTTGGGTCGTTGTCTTGTTGAAATATCCAGCCCTGGCATACATTCAACTTTGTGACCGATTCCTCTACATTATTCTCAAGTATCTGCTGATATTGAGTGGAATCCATGCAACCCTCAACTTAAACAAGATTTCCAGTATCGGCACTGGCCACACAGCCCCACAGCATGATGGAACCTCCACCAAATTCTACTGTGGGAAGCAAGTGTTTGTCTTGGAACGCTGCGTTATTTTGCCACAATGCATTACGTTCCTTGTTATGACCAAATAACTCCATCTTTATTTCATCAGTCCACAGCACCTTCTTCCAAAATAAGCTGGCTTGTCCAAATGTGCATTTGCATACCTCAAGTGACACTGTTTGTGGTGTGTGTGCAGAAAAGGCTTATTGCGCATCAATCTCCCGTACAGCTTCTCCTTGTGAAAAGTGCATTGAATTGTGACACATCTGCAGCAAGATGATGTTGTAGGTCTTTGAAGGTGGTCTGTGGGCTGTTTTTGACCGTTCTCACCATTCTTCGCCTTTAAATTTCTGATGTTTTACTTGACCTGCCACTTCTGGCCTTAACAAGAACTGTGCCTGTGGTCTTCCTTTTCCTCACTACGTTCCTCACAGTGGACAATGACAGCTTAAATCTTTGCTGTAGCCTGCCGCTAAACCATAATGTTGAACAATCTTTGTTTTCAGGTGATTTGAAGGTTGTTTTGAGGCCCCCATGTTGTCACTCTTCAGAGTCAAAGAGAGTAAAAAAAATTGCAATTGGCCACCTTAAACACCTTTTCTCATGATTGGATGCTCCTGTCTATGAAGTTCAAGGCTTAATGTGCTCACCAAACCAATTGTGTGTTCCAATAAATCAGTGCTAGGTAGTTACAGGTATTCAAAGTAACAAAATGACAAGGGTGCCCAAATTTATGCACCTGTCTAATTTAATTTTGATGCATATTACACATTTTCTGTTAACCTCATTTCATTACCGAAATATTACTGTGTCCTTCAAAAATTTCATAGATCTAAATGAAATTGCTGTAACGATATGTCTGACGAGGAGATCAATTACGCAATGCGTATGTTTATTTTTACAATCCGTTCTTCTACAGAAAGCGATAGTCAAGCAGTAAACAGTACGGAACATATAAGGTACAGACCCCAAAGGCAGGGATGGTCCGGAAACAGGCAGATGCCTAACCCTAAACCTAACCCTTTTGCATATAACTATATATCCTAATAAATAATACTTTATAAATAGTGCTTTAAATATGTAATCATATTCCTAAGTCACTACAGTTTAATATAAGATGAAACAGTCATCGCATTACATTCAGCCCTGTTAAGATTAGCCCCATATTAATAACGGCATGGTGTCTGTACCTTAATAACTATTGCAATGCCTACATGAGTAGTAGGGCATCCCATAAAAAGTAACGTCAAGGCATTCTCATGGCAAGATGTGGGTAACCGTACATAATGGAAATTTTGCCGCATCACGTTGGACTTACTGTATGATTTGGCCAATCAAAATGGGAGTTTTTTTACATATTGCATCTTCAATCTACTGGCACACTTCCATGAATTGACCCATCGTTTACAATTTAAAGTACTTGGGGAACATTTAGTTCAGTGATAAGATGGTAGGTCAGTGAGGTTATAAGGTTAGGGTATTGTGAGGTTAAGGTTAAGGTAAACTGACATTTTTATGTTTCGTAAATAGGCATACGTTTTCCTGCCTCCGTAAACAGATTTTAGGATTTATTGCCATGAGGACAGCCTGAACATGTAGCTATGAATGTGTAATGAGAAATAACACCTGAGCACCGTATAGAACCACCTCTGTGTTTTGCAGTCATCATTTTTTTCTTATTGTGGACATGAATACATGTATATCCTTGTTAGTTTTTAAGAGTTGTTCATATGTGTCGTTCATTTTTACCCTCTCTCTGGCACCACTGGAATATGCAGGAGAGCATTCGCAAGCTGTGACTATTATGTGAGACCAATCATTGAGTTCGGCCATTTGTAATTCCACCCACTGGAATACTAGGTTTTTCCAAGTATATGTTGAATAAAACAAGGCTGGAACAGGGCTCTTGTCGGAGTGCGCTGTACTGGCGTTAGTGTGTCATTTGGGAGTCACTATAAGAATATGCTGATAGTCATGAAATGTAAGTTTTATTGTTCAGAATGCACTTTGTGAAAGTAACCAAAGAGTGTTTTTATGAGGAGATAATGTAAGAGAGGTCGCATGCCAAAAATTAAAGAAGATTGTACAGTTTGAAGTGTTAGCAGTCGACAAAAAAGACAAAAGCTTTGGCATGTTGTGTTGTGGTTCTCTTCTTTCCGAGAGCACCCCGTCACCCGCTTCCACAACAATGGAGTTGGTTTGTTTGTCTTGAGAATGATATTGCTTGATGTTGTCTAAATGAAAGCCTAAAAGCCTCCTACCTCCCAGCTGCTCTCCCTAGATAACACACAAACAAACACACAAACAAACACACAAACAAACACACAACGCTGTTGGGCTGTTTGTTTCCGTAAACGGCGGCGTGTTTGTGTTTACGTGCTGGGCGACCCGCCTCTTCCCCAATTGGAGCTGACAGGTTGACTGAATAATGAATGCCTGCATACAGAAAAGCCCATCTGGGTGCTAGCGTCCCTCTCCGTCACCCTTATCCTCCCTCTTTCTCGTGAATACCTTCTTGCATAATGTTCTCCTGCACGCGCCGGGCCAAAAGTTACAGTCAGTTCATGTCACCTGAGAGTCATGGCGAGGGAATGGGACGAGAGAACGATGGGGCTGGCTGAGTGGCCTGGCAGAGAGTATCATAAGTAGCCCCTATCAGCATGAACGATGTGACCTGGAGTAGAACACCTCCCTGGGGACAGTGACATATAGAACACGGATGTGAGTGAAGTGTGTTGAGAGATGTCTAGTGAAGGGGAATACAAAAATGTAATGCTATTTCATGCCTCACTTTCTGTCTATCTTTTTGCTCCAACAGATCACTTGGGTGTTTGAAGCCTGCTGTGGATGTGAGGGCGTGAGTTCCTAGCTCATTCCCTGCTTTCTTTTCCTGTGTCTAACTCTGAAGCTCTAAACTATAAAGTGCTGTCAGTTTTGGTAATGGTTTAAATCGAGGCAGGGAGCACATTATGGGGGTGAACAGGAGTGGTAGAGGAAAAAAGCAGAGCGGAAGCTCTTTACATCTCCTCACTAAATGTGTGAAGACTAGCCGACCATTAACGGATATGTATACAGTATATTCTGTTAGCCATGTGTGGTGAAACACAGGAATGTCAAGTGCTTGGACAGATGCTTCCACAGACCTGTAGATATAGTTACACTACACCAAGTTTTTAGGATTTGGGTTTTTTTTCTTCAAATTTTTCTCCCCTCCCCAATTACCACTAACCCTGCCTGTGGGATGTGGGATGGTGAGGGTCATGCACATGGTTCATCCAACTACATTTCGAGGAGTCAGCGATTCTTTTTCAAAGTAATATCAGTTCTGCGTGTTACCGGACATTTAATGTGTTTATAAAGTATTTTCTGTTATTGTCTTGAAGGAAATGTAGGTGAATTATTAGAAAAAGTGCTGGTATATTTGTTACTTTTTACGGAACAATTTTTAAGTGTTTTGGGATGATTACGCTATGATTAGGTTTCAAGTGATTTCTATGATGTGATTTGTAGATTTGAAGTGGTTTGTGATTTGGACCAGTTATTTTTCATACCTGACACATTCATTGCATATGATGGTCAAGCATCCACGCATATCTCCACTAAAGCCACTTAGGTATAACCAGTTGTATACTGTATGTACATCAAAGTGTCTCAGAATGTGGTCCCAGCGTTCCCAATCTGGAAAAAGATGAAATGGGATGGAAATACCTTTGTTTGTTTCTGACTTAATTTTTCCTAAGCTTTTTAAGCTGCTGCCGTTGAATATTCCTAAAAGCGTTGGTGAATAGAGATTGAAACTTTGGTTCACGGACTCACATTTTCTCTTAAAACCAAATGGAAATACATGTTTTATTGGAACAAATGACTCAATTTACCCCTTTGGATTTTGATTGAAAATGTACTTATAACCGTGTTGTTTTGTAGAACTCTGTATTTGGCTGTTGTTAGGCCCAGCTCATCAGACCATTCTGAAACACCTCTTTAGGAACCAAGCTTGTCCTGTTTTCAATAATAACCTTTGGAGCAGCTGACAGTGTAGATAGCTAAATGAAGACTTATGCCACGCTGCTAGTTCCATCAATTTGTGTGGAATATGTATTCAGGTTTGATATACTGTCCTAGTAATGGCCGGTGATCATAGCCATGCATCATGGTAACCCTGAGATGTGGCCCCAGCGCAGACAGTGCTATTATGTGTGTGTGTGTTTGCAGATGGTTCTGTGGCCAGACTACAGATGGAGCCCGGCGGGGACTTTGGGGTTAATATTATGTGAGGCGACACTTGGCAAGGATGTTGCACAGTTGTTTATTTGTTTGTTTGTTGACAATTCCAATTTGCTGCATGAGATCACACCCAGGTTGGGCCTTGGGTTTACAGCTGCTGATTGATTAATTGAAATGCATACAGACCCTGGGCCAAAACTATACACAAACACAGATCTCTCCTGCTGCTTAGGCAAGCAGAGACACTTGAGGCCCATTACGTTCATTACCCAGCATGCCTCATTAATCAATTGGCCCAGAAGTAGGAAGTTGACCCGCATGGGCATGAGTCCCTCATGTTATAACATAACATGAGATGGTGTCCCTAAATGACAATCCAGGCACTACTGAGGAGGTGTTACTAAAAGACAATCCAGGCACATTCTGAGGGGGTGTCCCTAAATGACAATTTAGACACACACTGACCAAACAAACATTGACACGCAGTTTTTTTTTGTTGGCTCCACAGATGTTTATTTTTCTATTGAGAGCCATCGTGTTACGTTGTGCCCTGCTGAACATGACCCTGGCTCACTCTGCTGACAGAGCTTCTGTGTCCCGGAGTTACTTCCTGTCAGGTGAGGTGAGATCACTGAGCTGCGAAGGATAGAAAACAATTTGTGAGGTTGTGTGTGTATGTCTCTGTGTATGTGTGTCAGATGAGTAAGTGTGTGTGAGTGTGTAGGTGTGTGTGTGAGGTCAGTGAGCCAAGGAGGATGGATGGAGTGAGACTGAGCAGTGACTGAGCTGAGTCAGGGAGCAGTGAACTGTCATTGGCTCCCAAACAAATGACCGCAGATGTCATTGTTGTAGTTCTGGGAATAGAAGGTTGTGGTGGATTTGTGAAGCAATAGCCAGCCGGCCGGAAAAACAAAATTGCTTTCTCTGTCAATGATTTAAACTTCACTTAGTGTACTATGTTTCAAAAACTTTTGAAAGTAATAGGCAGAACCTAGGTGAGACATGCCCCCCCCACAATACTAAATACCCCTTGGCCCTTCACCTCCATTTAGTGCGTGCACATGAGAGGAAGTGTTGTCCCAATTTAACAATTTGTTTGGCAAAGTGCAGTTTCACCCCTCTTCCCCTCTCTCCGAAATGAGATGATTTAGTACCACACTCACTATCTATCGAGGGCTACCCAAAGTCCCTCGCAAACTCTCCTAAAGCGATGCAGAAATCTATGCAATCACTAGGTACCGGCATTGTGAAAAGCTGTATGGATAAACTACAAAGACTCGTCTTCAGTCTTTTTTAAATGTGTTTAGTTAATGATCGGTGTATTTTGCGGAAACATTCAAAATATATGTATAGATATGTATCCTTATATTGCAATAAAAATACAAAAAATTAACACAGGTGTGTAAGCTGTGATGGAGCTTGTCGAACATGTTGCAGCTGCAGTTGACCAAAAACTTAATACAGTCGGTGTGTTTATTGATTTGTGTAAAGCATTTGATACTATTGACCATGCTTTATTGTTGAAAAAATTTGAACAATATGGTTTTGCGAGGGGTCACACAGCAGTGGTTAAAGAGTTATTTAAGTGATAGACTTCAGTTTGTACAAATAAATAACACTAAATCTGATTTAGAAACAGTAACATGTGGCCTTCCTCAAGGTTCAGTTTTGGGACCAAATTTGTTTATTCTTTATTTAAATGACATCTTTAAAGTTCATAATTCATAATGTTCGCTGATGACACAAATATTATTTGCTCTGGAAAAAATCTGGATGAATTATTGCAATTGGTAGAACAATAATTAATTGTGTTAAAGAAGTGGTTTGACTATAATAAGTTATCTTTAAATGAAAATAAAACCAAATTTATGCTATTTTCTGGTAATAGGACTCATAGCAATGCCAAGTTACACTTAAATGGCATTGAAATTGAAAGAGTAAATGAAACAACATTTTTAGGTGTGATCTTAGATAATAAACTACGTTGGAAACCACATATTGAATACATTAGAAGTAAGGTAGCAAAATCAGTAGGAATATTGTATAAACCAAAAGATCTAATGAATAAAATGGGTTTGAGAATTAAATATTCCTCATTAGTAATGCCTTATTTGTCATATTGTTCAGAAATATGGGGAAATGCAAATAAAACAAATATAGCTGTATTAATTAAGTTACAAAAAATAGGTATTAGAATTATTAATAAAGTAAGATATCGTGAACCTACTAATAACCTATTTATTCAAAGTAACACCTTAAAATTTACAGATATTGTACATACAAAAATATTGGAAAAAATGTATAGAGCACTTAATAAAAGACTTCCATTTGGAATTCAGAAATTATTTAAGTTAAGAGAGGGTGGTTATGACCTAAAAGGCATGTATATGTTTGAATATGAAAAACAAAGAATTAATGTAAAATCTAGATGTGTATCAGTTATGTGTGTGAAATTGTGGAATTTACTTAAAGATGATTTGAAATTATGTACTTCTCTGTTTAGCTTTAGATTATTTTTTTTTAAGAAAATTGTTAATGATTATTCAGATAGTATTTACATTTTGTTAATATATGTGCAGTATTGTATAATTATGTATATTGCTTTTCTTATTTGTTTTTTCTTTTTTATAATTTATAATGCTGATTCTTTCTGTATGTGGTTAATTAGGGTAGGCAAGTATAAGCCTCGGCTTCAGCCTACTCCTTTTTTTTTGGTTGTTTCTTTGTTGAACTTACCAGAAAAATCAATCAATCAATCAATCAATCAATCAATCAATCAAAAGGTTGCACCAGGAGTAAACAAGCTTCTCAATCAAGCCTCCAGATGTTTGTAACACTATCAATGTGTTAATAGAATGAAATGGGATTGTTGGCTACCAGAACCCTACATTGCAGCTCATGCCATTTCCAAGTTCTTTTCTGAATTCTTCTTAGCCTAGTTCAAGCCAATGTTTGCATCACTGTGACCCCTGTCTGTCATTGACCCGACCACAGAGCTTAATTTTTGGCCCAAACTTCCCTAGATGAATCAACACATTTACAGATTTCTAGAGCACCTGAGAACATCCTGGCTCTCTGTAATGAAAACTCACATCACCTGCCTACGCAAGTAGAACTGTCCCTGGATGGTGAGTCATCAATGGCATGGAGAAACCAGTAAGCTTTGCTCTTAGAAATCAAAGTATCGGACCAACACCGAGATACAGTATACCACTGCTGGTCGGCTTTCACACAGTACATCAAAGAAATTCCCCCTAATACATTCCCATAAATCTTTGTAGTGTTAAACACCGAGTGAGAAAAAGAGAGTGTGAAAGAAAGCTTTTCAACACTGTGATAATATTATAGCATTTGAAATTACTTTAACATTTATTTAGAATTTCAGTAAATATACAATATACGCACATATGTATACTGATTTTATTTGTATCTGACTTATAATATACTTATAATATATGAGTAATATAAATTATTGTTTACCATGCCAATGATGCTCTTTAAATTTAAATTCCACTGACAATCCAGCATGAGAAAGAGAGAGACAGAGAGAAAGAGAGTGAGGATCTTGGCCGTATCCCATTTCTACCCCTTAGCCCACCCCCTCATTTTTGGGGAAGATGCCCTCGAAAAGAGGCTATGAGGGAAGGTGGTGAAATAAGAAATGGTATGATACTGATGACTCGGACGCTTTATTAGAAATCGACAACGGGAACTACGTATTAAACAGATGGAAAGTACAGTTTTTCCAAAGATGAATTATTTGTACTGAATTATATTGTAATCCTTGCTAAATTGAATATATATATAATTACATTTTTGAAGAAAAAAAATATATAGTGTACCTATATTATAAGTATTCAATAAGGATATATTGAAAGAATACTTTGCCATACTGAACTTGATACACACAAATGTTCAGAAGGGTTAAATCGATTCATTCTTTTAAGCTTTTTAATTAATTGAAGAGCAGTTGTTCTTAAATACGTATTGGTGCTCACTTAGTACATCATATTTATTTAGAAAGGAGTCCAATCTGTTTATAAATAATTTTTCAAGTATTTTTGAAAACTGCGGTAACAGTGATATAGGTCTATAGTTAGTTAGAGTTTGCTTATCGCCACCTTTATAAACTGGAATCACCTTTGGTATTTTCATTTTATCAGGAAAAATTTCAGTTAAAAAAGATCTATTACAATATAGGTGAAAGGTTTAATAATGCAATGGATGACTTCTTTAGTAAAAGCCATATCAATATTATTGCAATCTGTAGACTTTTTATTTTTAAACTTACTACTTCTAAAACATCACTATCACATACTCCTCCAATAAACATTGTGTTAATATTATTAAATGCAGGACTAATATATTCCTTATTAAACTTTGGTAGCTCATTTGCCAAATTTGGACCAATATTAACAAAAAACTGGTTAAAGGCATCAACAATACCCAAGTAAAAAAAAAGTATATTTAAATGTACTTGAAATGTATTTTATTCATCCTAAATATACTTCTAATATATTATTTTGGTATGTATATTTTGAAAGTATACTTCAAATATACTTAAATACATTGAATACATACTTATGGTTAACCATAAGTATACTAGAAGTATAATACTGGAGTATAATTTAAATATACTTT